>WNWK01025685.1:0-20000 GCA_009830355.1 Cherax destructor
GGGTTGAACTCCAGGAGCCAATTGCTGGACCAGGCTTGCGGCCTGTCCAGATCCCTTTGTAGTTCTGCCTGGTCCTCGTCCGATTGAATTCTCCTCATCAACTTCACATAATCTGCAAACAGGGACACTTCGGAGTCTATTCCTTCCGTCATGTCGTTCACAAATACCAGAAACAGCACCGGTCCTAGGACTGACCCCTGTGGAAACTCCACTCGTCACAGGCGCCCACTCTGACACCTCGCCACGTACCATGACTCACTGTTGTCTTCCTGACAGGTATTCCAGATCCATTGGAATGCCTTCCTTGTTATCCCTGCCTGGTCCTCCAGCTTTTGCACTAATCCCTTGTGTGGAACTGTGTCAAACGCCTTCTTACAGTCAAAGAAAATGCAATCTACCCACCCCTCTCTCTCTCTCTAGTCTTACTGCTGTCACCCTGTCATAGAACTCCAGTAGGTTTGTGACACAGGATTTCCCGTCCCTGAAACCGTGTTGGCCGTCGTTGATAATCTCATTCTTTTCTTGGTGTTCCACCACTCTTCTGATAATCTTCTCCATGACTTTGTATACTATACATGTCAGTGACACTGGTCTGTAGTTTAGTGCTTCATGTCTGTCTCCATTTTTAAAAATTGGGACTACATTTGCTGTCTTCCATACCTCAGGTAATCTCCCTGTTTCGATAGATGTGTTGAATATTGTTGTTAGAGGTACTCATAGCTCCTCTGCTCCCTCTCTCAGGACCCATGGAGAGATGTTGTCCGGCCCCATCGCCTTTGAGGTATCTAGCTCATTCAGCAGCCTCTTCACTTCCTCCTCGGTTGCATGTATTGTGTCCAACACTTGGTGGTGTACCCCACCTGTCCATCTTTCTGGAGTCCCTTCTGTCTCCTCTGTGAACACTTCTTTGAATCTCATGTTGAGTTCCTCACATACTTCACAGTCGTTTCTTGTGATCTCTCCTCCTTCCAAACTTAGCCTGATCACCTGGTCCTTGACTGTTGTTTTTCTCCCGATGTGGCTGTACAACAGCTTTGGGTCGGATTTCGTTTTCGCTGCTATGTCATTTTCATATTGCCGTTGGGCCTCCCTTCTTACCTGTGCATATTCATTTCTGGCTCTGTGACTGCTCTCCTTATTCTCCTGGGTCCTTTGCTTTCTATACTTCTTCCATTCCCTAGCTCACTTGGTTTTGGCCTCAATACACCTTTGGGTGAACGACGGGCTCATCCTGGCTTTTTCATTATTCCTGTTACCCTTGGGTACAAACCTCTCCTCAGCTTCATTGCATATTGTTGTCACATATTCCATCATCTCGTTTGCTGACTTCCCTGCCAGTTCTCTGTCCCACTGAACCCCATTCAGGAAGTTTTTCATTCCAACGTAGTCCCCTTTCTTGTAGTTTGGCTTCATTCGTCCAGCCCTTCCTGCTTCCCGCTCTACTTGTAACTCTACTGTGTATTCGAAGCTTAAAACCACATGATCACTGGCCCCAAGGGGTCCTTCATATATGATGTCCTCAATATTTGCACTATTCAAGATGAATATTAGGTCCAGTCTCGCTGGTTCATCCTCTCTTCTCTTCTCCCGATGTGGCTGTACAACAGCTTTGGGTCGGATTTCGTTTTCGCTGCTATGTCATTTTCATATTGCCGTTGGGCCTCCCTTCTTACCTGTGCATATTCATTTCTGGCTCTGTGACTGCTCTCCTTATTCTCCTGGGTCCTTTGCTTTCTATACTTCTTCCATTCCCTAGCTCACTTGGTTTTGGCCTCAATACACCTTTGGGTGAACGACGGGCTCATCCTGGCTTTTTCATTATTCCTGTTACCCTTGGGTACAAACCTCTCCTCAGCTTCATTGCATATTGTTGTCACATATTCCATCATCTCGTTTGCTGACTTCCCTGCCAGTTCTCTGTCCCACTGAACCCCATTCAGGAAGTTTTTCATTCCAACGTAGTCCCCTTTCTTGTAGTTTGGCTTCATTCGTCCAGCCCTTCCTGCTTCCCGCTCTACTTGTAACTCTACTGTGTATTCGAAGCTTAAAACCACATGATCACTGGCCCCAAGGGGTCCTTCATATATGATGTCCTCAATATTTGCACTATTCAAGATGAATATTAGGTCCAGTCTCGCTGGTTCATCCTCTCTTCTCTCTCTGGTAGTGTCCTTTACGTGTTGGTACATAATGTTTTCCAGTACCACCTCCATCATCTTAGCCCTCCACGTTTCTTGGACCCCATGTGGCTCCAAGTTCTCCCAATCGATTTCCTTGTGGTTGAAGTCACCCATGATCAGTAGCTTCGTCCTGCTCGCATGAGCCCTTCTGGCCACTTCAGCCAGTGTGTCAACCATCGCTCTATTACTCTCATCATACTCTTGCCTTGGCTTCCTGCTGTTCTTTGGTGGGTTATACATCACTGCAATTACCACCTTGGGACCTCCAGACTGAAGCGTTCCTACTATGTAATCTCTAGCTTCTCCTCTGTCTCCTCTCTCCAGCTCATCAAAATCCCACCGGTTTTTGATCAGCAGTGCCACTCTTCTACCCCCTCTGTTCCCTCTGTCTTTCCTCAGGATCTGATATCCCGTTGGAAAGATGGCATCTGTTATCATACCTGTGAGCTTGGCTTTTGCTATTCCGTCAGTGTTGGTGTACCATACCTTCAGTTTCCTATCCAGCACTGTGTTTTGGGGGGTCTGTGGGGGGGAGACCTGGCAGTGTACTGTGGGATTCTATAGCGGAGTGTTGGGTGGGGATTGTGGTTTGTGTTGGGATAGTGTGAGTGGTTGTGGGGTTCTGGCTATGGTTCTGTGTGCGCTTGCTCTGCCCTGATCTGGTTGTCCTCTGCTGATTCTGTCCTTGTCTCTCCTCCTAGCTTCTTTCGCTTTTGTGTCCTCTTCCTCAGCTGCTGTCATTCTGTTTTTGTTCTGTCTCGGTCTAGAAACACCCCTCTTGTATTCTGCCGATTCCTTCAACCGTGGTTTCTCTTGGAGGATCCTGTTTCGCACTGTTTATGTCCTGAAAATCAGCTTGATTGGTCGTTTTCTCCCCTTCACGTACCCCCTATTCTCTGAAAATTCACAATCTCGGACATGTCCTCTTCACCTATTTCTGTGATGATTTCTCAATCTCCTTTCTTTCTGCCTGCCATCTTTCAGTGTGTGTCCTTCCCTCGCTCTCCTGAAGCTCATGAATAAACACTGACTTCACCCTCTCCTCCTCCCATTGCCTTTCCCTCTGTGACTCTGGTTCCTGTCTGAACATAGCCATTTTCTTCCTTATTTTCTCCTGTAGCTCTTGGTGGCATGGTCGTGTCTCTGCATTTGACCTATCCCCCTCTCCACCTGCACCCAGCTGCTCTCCCCCTTCACTCCTTGGCCCTGCTTGGTAGGCTGATAGGGCCTTAGCGTAAGTTATATCTCCTTCCTTCGCGTTGGGCCCCTCGTTCAGTATGGGTGTACCAGCTTCAGATGCTGTGTCTTCTCTGGTCAGTACCCTTGTAACCCACTTCAACCTGTGACTCCCAAGTCTTCTTCTCCTCCTCCAACCTCTTTTCCAATTTCACAGAAAGTTCTGTCTCCATTTTTACAGAAAGCTCTGTCTCCATTTTTGCAGAAAGCTCTGTCTCCATTTTTGCAGAAAGTGTGTGTGTGTGTGTGTGTGTGTGTACGCACCTATTTGTGGTTGCAGGGGTCGAGATATAGCTCCTGGTCAAGCCTCTTCACTGATCACTACTAGGTCCTCTCTCTCCCTGCTCCATGAGCTTTATCATACTTCGTCTTAAAACTATGTATGGTTCCTGCCTCCACCACATCACTTGCCAGACTGTTCCACTTCCCGACAACTCTATGACTAAAAAATACTTCTTAACATCTCTTTGACTCATGTGAGTCTTCAACTTCCAATTGTGACCCCTTGTTTCCGTGTCCCATCTCGGGAACATCCTGTCTCTGTCCACCTTGTCAATTCATCGCAGTATTTTGTATGGCGTTTTCATGTCTTCCTTAACCCTCCTGTCCTCCAGTGTCGTCAGGCTGATTTCCTTTAACCTTTCTTCGTAGGACATTCCTGTGTGTGTTTGTGTGTACACGACAGTCAGGTGTTATGGTGAAGTCACAAGATGGCGTTGTAGGTGTAGTGTTGTAGTGTGAAGAGGTGCCAGATGGCACCAACATCTGTACTTATGACCGCTTTCCCACATGTCTCTCGGAATTCAAGCATTCTGAATTACACAAAAAAAACCGGTTGACGTCTTGCTAGTTGTTGAACATCTCTGTTTGTGATTAACACTTAATAATGAAAAACAAATTACCTGTGATGGTAATGTTACTTCTAGTCACTGGCTCTATCATAGTTCTAGATAGTTCTAGTCACAGTCTAACTACCTTTCGGCTTTGTATCACCTTGCAAGGTCCCCTGGTACTACCGTTGCTGGGTAATGTTGTGTCCATCCTGCTGTACACTCCCCCGGTAGCCATACAGAAGATGACAGACAAGTACGGAGGAATATTCAGCTTCAAGACTTTTGGAAAATGGTAAGTTAATGCACCACACTGCAATATTTTTTTAAGAAATTATTAAAATAACTAAAAATAAATGTTGTCGAAACAATAATAATAACAACAGCAATAATAAAAAATAAAAATGAAATATTGATAATAAATAATAATAATAATAATAATAATAATAATAATAATAATAATAATAATAATAATAATAATAATAATAATAATAATAATAATTAATAATTATTAACAGTGAAAAAAACCTGATTAATTAAAAAAAATAAGTAAAAACCTTATTAACAATTATTTTGGTCTATTTGCCTATTGTGTCAACAGTTTGTCATCAATGTTCATTACATAAGAACATAAGAACATAAGAAAGGAGGAACACTGCAGCAGGCCTGTTGGCCCATACTAGGCAGGTCCTTCACAATCCGTCCCACTAACAGAATATTTGCTCAACCCAATTTTCAATGCTACCCAAGAAATAAGCTTTGATAATTCTATTTTCTCATGTGCGAGTCCCACTCAAATCCAACCCCTCTCACTCATGAATTTATCCAACCTAAATTTGAAACTACCCAAGGTCCTAGCTTCAATAACCCTACTAGGCAGACTGTTCCACTCATCAACTACCCTATTTCCAAACCAATACTTTCCTATATCTTTTCTAAATCTAAACTTATCTAACTTGAATCCATTATTGAGATATCCTCAAGACCTTATTTATATCCCCTTTGTTAATACCCATTTTCCACTTGTATACCTCGATCATGTCTCCCCTCATTCTACGTCTTACAAGTGAATGTAATTTTAGGGTCTTCAATCTTTCTTCATACGGAAGATTTCTTATGCTATGTATTAATTTAGTCATTCCACGCTGAATGTTTTCTAACGAATTAATGTCCATTCTGTAATATGGAGACCAGAACTGAGCTGCGTAATCTAGGTGAGGCCTTACTAATGATGTATAAAGCTGTAATATATCCTCTGAACTTCTGTTGCTTACACTTCTTGATATAAATCCCAGTAATCTGTTAGCCTTATTACGTACGCTTAGGCACTGCTGTCTTGGTTTAAGGTTGCTGCTTACCATAACCCCCAAGTCCTTCTCGCAATCTGTATAGCTAAGTTCTATGCCATTCAACTTATAAGTGCTTGGGTTATGGACACTCCCGAGCTTCAGAACCTTGCATTTATCTACATTGAACTGCATCTGCCACTTTTCTGACCACGAATTGAGTTTGTCTAAATCCTCCTGAAGTTCCCTGACATCTACATTTGAATAAATTATCCTACCTATCTTCGTGTCGTCGGCGAATTTGCTCATATCACTAGTAATTCCCTCATCAAGGTCATTGATATATATTATAAACAACAACGGGCCCAAGACTGATCCCTGTGGAACGCCACTTGTTACAGATCCCCACTCGGATTTAACCCCATTTAAGCACACTCTCTGCTTCCTATTGGTGAGCCATGACTCGATCCATGACAGCACTTTTCCCCCAATTCCATGAGCTTCCACTTTCCTTAACAGTCTCTGGTGCGGTACTCTATCAAAAGCCTTACTAAAGTCTAAATAAACAATATCGAATTCTTTATTGTGATCAACAGCCTCAAAAGCTTTACCGAAGAAAGTTAATAAATTAGTTAGGCAGGAACGGCCCCTCGTGAATCAATGCTGAGTATCGTTAATCAAATTATGTTTATCGAGATGGTTTCTTATAATATCAGCTATAATTGACTCTAGTAATTTGCCTACGATTGAGGTTAGGCTTATTGGGCGGTAATTTGACGGTAGTGACTTGTCCCCTGCTTTAAAAATAGGAATTACATTAGCCATCTTCCACATATCAGACACTACACCTGTTTGAAGAGATAAATTAAAAATGTTAGGTATTGGTTCACAGAGTTCCATTTTGCATTCCTTAAGAACCCTTGCAAAAAGCTCATCAGGACCCGGCGATTTATTTTGTTTCAGTCGGTCTACTTGTTTCATAACCATTTCGCTAGTGACTGTGATATTACATAATTTATCTTCTTCAGAACCACTATAAAAATTAATTACTGGGATATTATTAGTGTCTTCCTGTGTGAAAACTGAGAGAAAAAAATTATTAAAAATAGAGCACATATTCTCCTTGTCAGTAAGATGTCCAGAGTTATTTTTAAGGGGACCTATCTTATCTCTAACTTTTGTTCTATAAACCTGGAAAAAACTTTTTGGGTTAGTTTTTGAATCCCTAGCAACTTTTATTCCATAATCCCGTTTAGCTTTTCTTATCCCCTTTTTAACGTCCCTCTTAATGTCAGTATAATGATTTATAAGATGACCCTCACCACTTTTTATGCGCCTATAAATTCCTTTCTTCTGCCCTAAAAGATATTTGAGCCTATTATTCATCCATTTTGGGTCATTTCTACTTGATCTAATTTCTTTATACGGGATAAATGTTCTTTGGGCAGCCTGTATAGTGTTCAGAAAACTGTCATATTGATAGCTCTCTTCGTTACCCCAGTCCACAGATGATAAGTGTTCTCTAAGCCCATTGTAATCTGCTAAGCGAAAGTCAGGGACCGTTACTGAATTATCCCTACTGTCATACATCCATTCAATGTTAAAGGTAATTTGATTTGTGGTCGCTTGTGCCGAGTTCCTCTGTAATTTCTAAATTAATAACAGGGGTTTCCTTGTTTGCAAGAACCAAGTCAAGTAGGTTATTTCCCCTTGTAGGTTCTGTCACAAACTGCTTCAAAAAACAATCCTGAACTACTTCTAAAAAGTCGTTAGATTCTAAATTCCCTGTCAAGAAATTCCAATCAATTTGACTAAAGTTAAAGTCCCCTAGAATTACTACGTTATCATGCCTTGTTGCCTTAACAATTTCCTCCCAAAGAAGTCTCCCTTGTTCCCTATCTAAGATTGGAGGACGGTATATCACGCTTAAAATCAATTTTTCACACCCCGTTATCATGTCCTTCCTATCTCTCCTGTCCTCCAGCGTCGTTAGGTCAATTTCCCTTAACCACTCCTCGTAGGACATACCCCTTAGCTCCAGGACTAGTTTTGTTGCAAACATAAGAACATAAGAAAGGAGGAACACTGCAGCAGGCCTGTTGGCCCATACTAGGCAGGTCCTTCACATTCCATCCCACTAACAGAATATTTGTTCAACCCAATCTTCAATGCTACCCAAGAAATAAGCTTTGATAATTCTATTTACTCATGTGCTATTCCCACTCAAATCCAACCCCTCTCACTCATGAATTTATCCAACCTAAATTTGAAACTACTAGGCAAACTGTTCCACTCATCAACTACCCTATTTCCAAACCAATACTTTCCTATATCCTTTCTAAATCTAAACTTATCTAATTTGAATCCATTATTGCGGGTTTTCTCTTGAAGAGATATCCTCAAGACCTTATTTATATCCCCTTTGTTAATACCCATTTTAAACTTGTATACCTCGATCATGTCTTCCCTCATTCTTCGTCTTACAAGTGAATGTAATTTTAGGGTCTTCAATCTTTCTTCATACGGAAGATTTATAATGCTATGTATTAATTTAGTCATTCTACGCTGAATGTTTTCTAACGAATTAATATCCATTCTGTAATATGGAGACCAGAACTGAGCTGTGTAATTTAGGTGAGGCCTTACTAACGATGTATAAAGCTGTAATATAACCTCTGGACTTCTGTTGCTTACACTTCTTGATATAAATCCCAGTAATCTGTTTGCCTTATTACGTACGCTTAGGCATTGCTGTCTTGGTTTAAGGTTGCTGCTTACCATAACCCCCAAGTCCTTTTCGCAATCTGTATGGCTAAGTTCTACGTTATTTAACTTATAAGTGCTTGGGTTATGGACACTCCCGAGCTTCAGAACCTTGCATTTATCTACATTGAACTGCATCTGCCACTTTTCTGACCACGAATTGAGTTTGTCTAAATCCTCCTGAAGTTCCCTGACATCTACGTTTGAATCAATTATCCTACCTATCTTCGTATCATCGGCGAATTTGCTTATGTCACTAGGAATTCCCTGATCAAGGTCATTGATATATATTATAAACAACAACAGGCCTAAGACTGATCCCTGTGGAACACCACTTGTTACAGATCCCCACTCGGATTTAACCCCATTTATGCACAATCTCTGCTTCCTATTGGTGAGCCATGACTCGATCCATGACAGCCCTTTTCCCCCAATGCCATGAGCTGCCACTTTCTTTAACAGTCTCTGGTGCAGTACCCTATCAAAAGTCTTACTAAAATCTAAATAAACAATATTGAATTCTTTATCGTGATCAACAGCCTCAAAAGCTTTACTAAAGAAGGTTAATAAATTAGATAGGCAGGAACGGCCCCTCGTGAATCCATGCTGAGTATCATTAATCAAATTATGGTTATCTAGATAGCTTCTAATAATATCAGCTATAATTGACTCTAGTAATTTGCCTACAGTTGAGGTTAGGCTTATTGGGCGGTAATTTGACGGTAGTGCCTTGTCCCCTGCTTTAAAAATAGGAATTACATTAGCCATCTTCCACATATCAGACACTACACCTGTTTGAAGAGATAAATTAAAAATGTTAGATATTGGTTCACAGAGTTCCATTTTGCATTCCTTAAGAACCCTTGCAAAAAGCTCATCAGGACCCGGCGATTTATTTTGTTTCAGTCGGTCTACTTGTTTCATAACCATTTCGCTAGTGACTGTGATATTACATAATTTATCTTCTTCAGGGCCACTATAAAAATTAATTACTGGGATATTATTAGTGTCTTCCTGTGTGAAAACCGAGAGAAAATAATTATTAAAAATAGAGCACATATCATTCTCCTTGTCAGTAAGATGCCCAGATTTATTTTTAAGGGGACCTATCTTACCCCTAACTTTTGTTCTATAAACCTGGAAAAAACTTTTTGGGTTAGTTTTTGAATCCCTAGCAATTTTAATTTCATAGTCCCGTTTAGCTTTTCTTATACCCTTTTTAACGTCCCTCTTAATGTCAGTATACTGATTTATAAGATGACCCTCACCTCTATTTATGCACCTATAAATTCCTTTCTTCTGCCCTAAAAGATATTTGAGCCTATTATTCATCCATTTTGGGTCATTTCTACTTGATCTAATTTCTTTATACGGGATAAATGTTCTTTGGGCTGCTTGTATAGTGTTAAGAAAGCCGTCATATTGATAGCTCTCTTCGTTACCCCAGTCCACAGTTGATAAGTGTTCTCTAAGCCCATTATAATCTGCTAAGCGAAAGTCTGGGACTGTTACTGAATTATCCCTACTATCATACATCCATTCAATGCTAAAGGTAATTGACTTGTGGTCGCTTGTGCCGAGTTCGTCTGTAATTTCTAAATTATTTACAAGGGATTCCTTGTTTGCCAGAACCAAGTCAAGTAGGTTATTTTCCCTTGTAGGTTCTGTCACAAAGTGCTTCAAAAAGCAATCCTGAACTACTTCTAAAAAGGCGTTTGATTTTAAATTACCTGTCAAGAAATTCCAATCAATTTGACTAAAGTTAAAGTCCCCTAGAATTACTACGTTATCATGCCTTGTGGCCTTAACAATTTCCTCCCAAAGTAGTTTCCCTTGTTCCCTATTTAAGTTTGGAGGACGGTAAATCACGCCTAAAATCAATTTTTCACACCCCTCTGAAAATTCTATCCAGACAGACTCTGTATGTATTATTTCAGACTTTATACCCGTTTTTATGCAACAATTTAAATAATCACGGACATAGAGTGCCACCCCACCCCCCTTCCTGATACTTCTGTCTACTTGGAACAATTTAAAACCCTGGATGTGACATTCAGCAGGCATGTCCCGATTTTTCATATTAAACCACGTCTCAGTTAATGCAAAAACATCAATATTACCTGCACTTGCAACTAATCTCAATTCGTCCATCTTATTTCTCGCACTACGACTATTAGTATATATATATACATATGTATGTATGTATGTATGTATGTATGTATGTATGTATGTATGTATGTATGTATGTATGTATGTATGTATGTATGTATGTATAGTATGTATGTATGTATGTTAGTTACCATTTTGTCCTAGGCACATGTCAATTAGACACTATTATACTGTACCTATGTGTCATCAGAACTGTTGCACAAATGTTTAATACTGACTAAAATCATTAGTAGATTTCCTGAATATATCTTAGTTTCATTTTTCTTGTTGCCTTATATTAATTATGTAAGTGCTGATGGTAATTTACTTTAAAAATTTTCTTTGTAAGTGTTGTTGGCGGCTTGTTTGAAGTACTCTATATGAGTACTGATGGCAGCGTGTCTAAAATACACTGAACGAGCTCTGTTGGCTCTGTTGCTTGAAATACGTTACGAGTATTGCTAACGATGTGTATTGTACATGAGTGTTGCTCCTGACTTGCTTGAAATAATCTAAAATAAGTGCTACTGGCGGCCTACTTGAAATATTTCTTAGTAACTTTGATATTTGTGCTTCTGACAAACTAGACCACAAAATCGAGCCCTTCTCCTCAACTTTTATATTCTTTTCCCTTTGTTATGGTTGTATTTGTCTTTCCAGGACGGTGGTAATAACTGATCAGAAACTGATGAGGACAGCGATGGCAGACTCCGCGTTTTCCGACCGTATTGATCTTCTTCTGTTTAACGATAGAGACAAGATCATCATGGGAAAAGAATCTGATCCTCTTGGTGAGTACCCATCAAGGAAAGTGTTTTGATGTTGGTGAAGGACTCTTGATTTAAGGAATTGAACCTACTCAACTCCTTACTAGAGTCAAACATGATTACATCGTGTTCACCAAACATTGTATTAAGTCCTCGAGTAATAAACGAAAATTTGTGAGATAATTATCGAAAATGTTCCAGATGTCAAAACTTTTTGACATAAAACCCTAAACCTCTGTAACATTGTCCGATCAAAACGAAACATCACAGAAAAGAGAGTAAACAGCCCATGGCTAACAAATAGTATCCTCAAAACTATTGATAAGAAGCACCAACTTGAAAAACATTTCAGATTAGGCCTGATTACTAAAGAACTAACTAAACGATACACATATATACCCAAAAAAAGTAATACGAGAATCAAAGTAAATGTATTACGAAAATATTTACTGAAATAAAAGGTGATATAAAAAGTACCTGGCAAACCCTCTCCAAAATTTTGGGCTCTAGGAAACCGTCTGAAAACAGAGAGATAAACTTAACTAAACCAGATGAACCTCACATACAGCCTATAGACACGGCCAACAAATTTAATGTTTTCTTCTCTACTATAGGATCAAAGCTAGCATGTCAAATTAAATAGCTAAATACCCAGTGAACAGAGTACATCATGAAGCAACTACCCAAATACTCTATTTCTAGCTCCAACTAATTCTACTGAAGTCTCACTCGTCATTAAATCAATAAAAAACAAAGCAGGAGATCTAGATAACTTGCCACCATTCATATATAAAATAGCTGTACATGTGCTGTCCCCCATTGTTGCAACAATGCTGTACCCCATTATTGCAACAATGCTGTCCCCCATTATTGTAACAATGTTTAACAAATCTGGAGCGTCTTCAACCTTCCCATCTATACTCAAGACAGCAAGGGTTACCCCGATCCTCAAAGGGCGTCTTCAACCTTCCCATCTATACTCAAGACAGCAAGGGTTACCCTGATCCTCAAAGGGCGTCTTCAACCTTCCCATCTATACTCAAGACAGCAAGGGTTACCCCGATCCTCAAAGGGCGTCTTCAACCTTCCCATCTATACTCAAGACAGCAAGGGTTACCCCGATCCTCAAAGGGCGTCTTCAACCTTCCCATCTATACTCAAGACAGCAAGGGTTACCCCGATCCTCAAAGGGCGTCTTCAACCTTCCCATCTATACTCAAGACAGCAAGGGTTACCCCGATCCTCAAAGGGCGTCTTCAACCTTCCCATCTATACTCAAGACAGCAAGGGTCACCCCGATCCTCAAAGGTGGTGATTCAACCTTCCCATCTATACTCAAGACAGCAAGGGCTACCCCGATCCTCAAAGGTGGTGATTCAACCTTCCCATCTATACTCAAGACAGAAAGGTCACCCCGATCCTCAAAGGTGGTGATTCAACCTTCCCATCTATACTCAAGACAGCAAGGGTCACCCCGATCCTCAAAGGTGGTGATTCAACCTTCCCATCTATACTCACGACAGCAAGGGCTACCCCGATCCTCAAAGGTGGTGATTCAACCTTCCCATCTATACTCAAGACAGCAAGGGTACCCCGATCCTCAAGGGCGTCTTCAACCTTCCCATCTATACTCAAGACAGCAAGGGTCACCCCGATCCTCAAAGGGCGTGATTCAACCTTCCCATCTATACTCAAGACAGCAAGGGCACCCCGATCCTCAAAGGTGGTGATTCAACCTTCCCATCTATACTCAAGACAGCAAGGGCTACCCCGATCCTCAAAGGTGGTGATTCAACCTTCCCATCTATACTCAAGACAGCAAGGGTCACCCCGATCCTCAAAGGGCGTCTTCAACCTTCCCATCTATACTCAAGACAGCAAGGGTTACTCCGATCCTCAAAGGTGGTGATTCAACTGACTTGAACAACTATAGACCCATATCAAACTTGCTCTTACTTTCGAAGATATTCGAAAAAATAATACACAAACGATTTTATTCCCACCTTATGTCTAACAACATGCTTAACCTCTGCCAGTTTAGGTTTAGACCAAAAAAAAAGTACGAATGATGCTATTATACAAATGCTTGAACTAATATACACAGCTCTCGATAAAAATGAATATCCTCTGGGGCTCTTCATCGATCTAAGATAAGCGTTTGATACAGTCGACCACAATCTCTTGCACCTAAAACTAAATCATTATGGCATCAGAGGACATTCTCTTGACTACCTAAAATCTTATCTTAACGACAGACACCAGTATGTATATGCAATGGAGTCAACTCCGCTATCCAGCCTGTAGCTGTTGGAGTACCCCAGGGTAGTGTCCTAGGCCCTCTCCTCTTTCTCATCTACATCAATGATCTTCCCAATGCATCCCAACTCCTCAAACCAGTTCTTTTCGCAGATGACACTACTAATGTCTTCTCCCATTCAGACCCAGCGGTACTTAGAAACACTATTAACAATGAGCTGCTAAAGATATATACTTGGATGATGACCAACAAACTCACTCTCAACATAGACAAAACATACTTCATGCTGTTTGGAAACAAAGACTTAAATATCCAACTTAGTATATCGATAAATGGTTCCCCTATATCAAGACACACTTAGGGTAAATTTCTAGGTCTTCTCCTTGACTGTAATCTTAAATTTCATTCCCACATCCAACACATAGCCAAGGAAATTTCCAAATCAGTATGAATCCTTTCCAAGATACGATACAATGTACCACATACAGCACTCCTTACCCTATACCACTCTTTAATATATCCTTACCTCACCTATGGTATTTGTGCCTGGGGATCAACCACAGCTAACCACCTTAAACTTTTAATAACCCAACAAAAAGCTGCTGTGCAGTTGATTACCAGCTCCTGTGCTAGACAGCACACCCCACCACTTTTCAAAAGACTGAGCTTGCTAAATATACGAGACATACACTCATATTATTGTGCCTACTACATATACATAACATTAAATTCCACTATAAACCCTCCACTTAAACTACTCCTTGACAGTTACAACAGAAGACACAGTCACAATACAAGGCATAAGGCACTCTTCAACATCCCTCGTGTCAGTCTCACACTACACAAAAATGCTATGCACATAAGGACCCGAAGATCTGGATCTCGCTATCGGAACCGGTAAAGGATCCCCTAACTACTTATAAATTTAGGACTTTGCTAAAAAAAATTTCTTATTTCTCAATATTAACAAAATCCACCAAAACATCTGCTAATTAGTTTTATTATGTGACCTCTAGGCTTTAAACTTCTTCCAATCCATGAAATATTACTACCTTAACCATTATTTGTAATATTAACAAAAAAAAGGCACAATACCGTGACTGGAACAATACACAAATAACCCGCATATAGAAGAGAGGAGCTTACCAGAGGAGCTTTCTATGTTCGGGTTATTTGTGTACTTGTAATATTGTTTTTATCATGTGCAACTTCAGGATTATTATCCTTAAAAACCTCCACCTTGACTACCTCACATTAGTGTATTAAGATTAAATATAATTGTAACACAGTTAACCACTACTATCTTGTCTAGTTTTAAGTAGTTACTATGTACTATTATCTGTCTAGTTTTAAGTTGTTTCTATATATTAGGATTAGTCTGCCCGAAATGCCCCGACATGATAGTGACTTTCTTTGTACTTAGCAAACCAAAATTGTAATTACACATTGTAACCTTTACAAAGGTATAAACCTTTACTTTACTTTACTTTACTTTACTTTACTAGAGAATGTTCCCAAAAAGGACAATATCCTCTTAATATTAAAAACAATGTGTAAAAAAAATTCTATGTTATTTTCTCATTTACGAAATTAAAACATTTGATTTTGATTTGTCACACTAAGTAAAATTAATACAAGAATGTTTGCACTTAATTAATAAACATTTAGTGTTTGAAGGCAATTAAAAGAGACATTCTGTAATTATTTCATGGGAAATAAATTACTTAAAGAAACATTGGTGAATTAACATTTACTCAGCTCAAAATGAACGACAAACTTTGCTTCAATAAAACCCACCAGTGGAAAAAGTATAAATATGACCATAAAAGTTATTCACCGTAATCGATCTGATTCCAACTATTTCAGTTTTATTAACTATTTTAATCAAATATAATATTTGGACCCTCGGACTGTACTTATGGGTCATCCTTATTATAGAAAGTATCGTCATTATTTTAAAGCCAATCAGAAGAATCATTCTTTAGATATTAAACAAAAATAAGACTTTTTCTTCAATAAAATTAGTAAACTGGGACTTGAGTCACCCAGTGAGTCACCCAGTGAGTCACCCAGTGAGTCACCCAGTGAGTCACACAGTGAGTCACACAGTGAGTCACCCAGTGAGTCACCCAGTGAGTCACCCAGTGAGTCACCCAGTGAGTCACCCAGTGAGTCACCCAGTGAGTCACCCAGTGAGTCACCCAGTGAGTCACCCAGTGAGTCACCCAGTGAGTCACCCAGTGAGTCACCCAGTGAGTCACCCAGTGAGTCACCTAGTGAGTCACCCAGTGAGTCACCCAGTGAGTCACCCAGTGAGTCACCTAGTGAGTCACCCAGTGAGTCACCCAGTGAGTCACCCAGTGAGTCACCCAGTGAGTCACCCAGTGAGTCACCCAGTAGCACAGAGAACAATGCGTCCAGAAAACCATAACAATGGTGAAAATTTAAAGTCTGTCAGAGGAATCATTCCCCAGTTATGCCACAGATTACAACAATTCTTAATTTGACTTACTATTAACATCAAAACTTGCAAGTCGAGACTTAATGGGTACTATCCTCAGCTTAATGGGTACTATCCTCAGCTTAATGGGTACTATCCTCAGCTTAATGGGTACTATCCTCAGCTTAATGGGTACTATCCTCAGCCTAAGATGTATTAGCCATTAAATATTGAAACTGATTCATAAGGGAAAAGTTGAGGTTTATTTAACGAGACTTGGAAAGTGTGTGTGTGTACTCACCTAATTGTGGTTGCAGGGGTCGATTCATAGCTCCTGGTCCCGCCTCTTCACTGGTCGCTACTAGGACTACTCCTTGCTCCATGAGCTTTATCGTACCTCTTCTTAAAGCTATGTTTAGATGCTGCTTTCACTACATCACTCTCCAGACTGTTCCACTTCCTGACAACTCTATGACTGAAGAAGTACTTTCTAACATCCCTGTGACTCATCTGAGATTTCAACTTCCAGTTGTGACCCCTTGTTGCTGTGTCACATCTCTGAAACATTCTGTCCCTATTCACCTTGTCAATTCCTCTCAGTATTTTATATGTCATTATCATATCCCCCAATCCCTCCTCTCCTCCACTGTCGTCAGGTTTAGTACCCTTAACCTTTCCTCGTAGGACAAACCCCTAAGCTCTTGGAGTAGTCTTGTTGCAAACCTTTCCACTTTCTCTAATTTCTTGACATGTTTGATCAGGTGCGGGTTCCATATTGGTGCTGCATACTCCAATATGGGCCTGACGTACACGGTGTACAGTGTCATGAATGACTCCTTACTTATATGTTGAAACGCTATTCTCAGGTTTGCCAGGTGTCCGTATGCTGCAGCAGTTATTTGGTTGATGTGCGCCTCAAGAGATGTGCTCGGTATGATGCTCACCCTGATTCTGACGTCTGACCTCTTAGGCTGTTCTCTGTCTGCGGTCTTCTTTGTCCTTCCCCATGTTTCATAACTTCGAACTTGCTGGGATTAAACTCTAAAAGCCATATTTTTGACCAGTCTTGCAACCTGTCCAGATCCCCTTGTAGGCTTACCTGATCCTCGTCCACTTGTATTCTCATTAGCTTTACATCGTCTGCGAACTGGGACACCTCTGAATCTTTTCCTTCTGTCCTGTCATTGACACATACAAGAATCAGCGCCGAACTTAGAACCGACCCTTGTGGAACGCCACTCAACACATGCATCCTCTCTGATACCTCGTTTAGTACCGTCACTCGTTGTTTCCTTCCTGTCAGAAATTCCCTGATTCACTGTAGTACTTTCCCTCCTATTCCTGCTTGCTCCTCTAGCTTTTCGACCATCTCTTGTTTGGTATTGTGTCGAAAGCCTTCTTACAGTCCAAGAAGATGCAGTCAACCATTCCCTCTCTCTTTCTCTCTCCTGTCTTATTTCTGTTATCTTGTCATAGAACTCCAATAGGTCAGTGACGCAGTCTTTTTCTTCCCTGAAGCCTTACTGGTTGTCATGTATGAATCCATTCCTTTCTAGGTGCTCCACCACTCTTCCGATAATTTTCTCTATAACTTTACAAATTATACATGTCAGCGACCCCTGTCTGTGATTTAGTGCAGCCTGTCACCTTTCTTAAAAATCGGGACTACATTTGCTGCCTTCCACACCTCAGGCAGTTGCCCTGTTTCGATAATTTATTGAAGATTGTTGATAGTGGCACACAGTGCATCTGCTCCCTCTCTCAGGACCCAAGGAGAGATATGATCTGGGTCCACCACCTTCGAAGTATCTAGTTCCCCTAGCAGTTTCTTCGCCTCCTCCTCGGGTGTGTGAAGTGTGTCCAGCACTTGCCGGTGCACCCTACCATCTCCATTTGCTGAAAACTTCTGTGTCTCCATTGTTAATACCTCCCTGAATCGTGAGCTGAGCTCTTCACATTCTTCCTGGTCGTTCCCTGTGAGCTCCCTTCTTTCCATCCTCAGCCTGATCACCTGGTCCTTGACTGTTGTTTTCCTCCTGATGTGGCTGTACAACAACTTTGGGTCAGAGTTGGCTTTTGAGGCTATGTCACTCTTGTGCTGATGCTGGGCTTCTCTCCTTATCAATTCATATTCATTTCTGGCTCTTTGGCTGAACTCAGTATTTTCCTAGGTCCTTTGCTCGGTGGCCTGGTGGCTAGAGCTCTCGCTTCACACACGGAGGGCCCGGGTTCGATTCCCGACGGGTGGAAACATTTCGACGTGTTTCCTTACACCTGTTGTCATGTTCACCTAGCAGCAAATAGGTACCTGGGGTGTTAGTCGACTGGTGTGGGTCGCATCCTGGGGGACAAGATTAAGGACCCCAATGGATATAAGACAGACAGTCCTCGATGACGCACTGACTTTCTTGGGTTATCCTGGGTGGCTAACCCTCCGGGGTTAAAAATCCGAAGAAAATCTTATCTTATCTTATCTTATCTTACCTTTTCCATACTCCAGAACATTTGGCTTTGGCCTCTCCACACCTCCTGGTAAATCTTGGGCTCACTCTAGTGTTCCCGTTGTTTATGTTGCCCCTTGGTACAATATTCTCTACTGCCTTCCTGCACTTTGTGGTCACGTGTTCCAACATTCGTTTACTGTCGTCCCTTCTATTTCATTTACCCACTGCATCTCATGTAGGAATTGCTTCATACTTTTGTGGTCCCGTTTATGGAAGTTTGGCTACACCCGGCCTACTTCACTCTCCATTGTTAATTCTACTATGTATTCGAAACTCAAGACTACGTGATCACTAGCTCCGATGGGCCTTTCAAGTGTGATATCCCGTGTCTGAACTGTTCAAGGTGAATACGAGGTCCAGCCTTGCTGGAAGATTTCCAGTTCCACCTCCAACATCTTGGCTCTCCACGTCTCTAGTCCCCTTTGTGGCTCCAGATTCTCCCAGTTATTCTCCTTATGGTTGAAATCCCCCATGATGAGTAACTCTGGCCTGCTCATGTAGGCCCTTCTATCAACTTGGCTAGTGTGTCCACAATCACTCGGTTGCTCTCATCATATTCCTGTCTTGGCCTATTGCTGTTCAGTGGCGGGATGTACATCACTGCTATCATCACTTTTGGGCCTCCAGTATGAAGTGTTCCTACTTTGTATTCATCCACTACTCCTCTGACTAGTCCTCCCATCTACTCAAAACTCCTTTGGTTTTTGATGAGCAGTGCAACTTCTCTTCCCCCTCTCTTCCCCGTCTTTCTTCAGGATCTAATATCCAGATGGGAAGAGTGTGTCTATTATCACTTCCGTGAGCTTTGTGATTCTTACGATGTCCGGAATGCCTCAGTGATTCTTTCCTTCTACTCTTCACTCATATTGGTAGTTCCATCTGCGTTAATGTACTATACCTTGAGTTTCCTTTCTGGAACTGTATTCTGGGGAGTGGGATGAGTTTGTGCTGGCAGTGGGTTTGGTACACAGGTCTGGGTATTTTTGATAGCCTGCTGGTGCAGTGGTTTTAGTGCTGGGGAGAGAGGACTGTGGGTGTGGAGTGTGGTTCGGCTCTGGTTATTGTGTTTGATTGGTGTAGGATAGTAGGGGTTAAGGGGATGCTATGGGTGGTTCTGCGGGTAATTGTGTTTGCTGTTCCCTTCGAGGCTGTACTCCTCTGTCTGTCGGTATCTGCCCTGTCGTCCCTTCCTGTCCTGCCTCTAGCGCCTCCTTACCCTTTATCTTAGTTGTTCCCTATCTTTCTGGGTTCTGTTGCGGTCAAGGTACACTCGCTTATATTTTTTGGTAACCCTTTTGGATTTTTTTTTTCGTATAGTTTCTGACTTTAATGTCAGTTTTAATGGGACTTTCTTTTCCCTCAAATACCACCCATGTTTCTTAAAATTTGTCAGTTGGGTCATGTCATTTCCTGTTACTGCAATGATGCTCGAAATCTCTTTTACCTCTTCATGTCTTTCGTCATAGGGTTCCCTTCTGCTTCATGGAGCCCATGAATAATGAGTGTTCTTTCCCTTTTCTCATACCATTTTGTTTCCATCAGTATCTCTGGATCCGATTTAAGTATCCTCTTCATCTCTGCTATCATCT
>WNWK01025685.1:25000-28266 GCA_009830355.1 Cherax destructor
TTGGCACTGACCACTGACCACACTCTAATGGTAACCGAGGACGGTGACACATCCGCACTACGCTACTCTGAGAACTCTCTCCCTGCTTTAGATGCTCCCTTGCAACACTGCAAAGCTCCTGATGACGCACTGAGAAGTATGAAAGTACTTGAGCTAAAGATTTCCACCCCCCGTCGTTTGTCTTGCATATATATATATATATATATATATATATATATATATATATATATATATATATATATATATATATATATATATATATATATATATATATATATATATATATATATATATATGTCGTGCCGATTAGGTAAAACTTGCGATTTTGGCTTAAATAGCAACGCTCACCTTGCCATATAAGACAAGTGAAAATTTGTGTATGCAATAATTTCGTAAAATCATTCTGAACATAACGAAAAAATATATTTCATTGTGTTTGTTTATTATTAAATTAATGGTAACGTATCTAAAATATATTTAGTTGGGTTAGGCTAAATTAAATTGCGCTTGTTGTAATAAGGTTAGGTAGGTTTTCAAAGTTTCTCTTGGTACAAAATTATAAATTCTTACATTAACATAAATGAAAAAAATATATCTTTAAACGTGTAAGAGAAAATTTTAGAAAGAACTTTATTTTAGATGAGTTCTTGCTAATTGACCAGTTTTACCTAATCGGCACGACATATATATATATATATATATATATATATATATATATATATATATATATATATATATATATATATATATATATATATATATATATATATATATATATATATATATATATATATATAATTAAGTCCTTTCTAAAATTTTCTCTTATACGTTTAAAGATATATTTTTTTCATTTATGTTAATGTAAGAATTTATAATTTTGTACCAAGAGAAACTTTGAAAACCTACCTAACCTTATTACAACAAGCGCAATTTAATTTAGCCTAACCCAACTAAATATATTTTAGATACGTTAACAATAATTTAATAATAAACAAACACAATGAAATATATTTTTTTCGTTAGATTCAGAATGATTTTTGCGAAATTATTACATACACAAAATTTCGCTTGTCTTATATGGCTAAACTACAAGCTACCACAACTAAAATTCTCCAAGCCTCCACGCAACCTACAACTACCAGCATCGCACCTGCCAGTGACCCCACCACCATCTACTACTGTATGGTCTATGCTCATATGCATAATGCTGCTGTTCCTGGGACGTTCAACACCTCCATCAACGAACTCTTCAAATTAAACAACATGCCAGAGTTCAAATTTCCAGATTCTCCACCATCTTCTGTGATACTCAACAATTCCCAGCATATTTTCGACATTAATTTACCAGCTGATGACTCAGCTGAAACTCCACCACCACCACCAGCTACTACTGACGTCACGCCTACAACAACTAATGAGAGCTCACCACCACCTCACACCCCTACCGAGAACCAATCAGCTGCCTCCCTGCCAGCCACGCCACAACCACCTTCCACCAATGAGAAGCATTCATCTCCTACTCCCTCGAACCAATCAGAGACTTCGTCTTCCAGCCCTGCCACTCCAACACTTCCACCATGCACCATGTTTGGTGTAAGATTCTTTACTACTCGACAATTTCCCTCAACAATGATGCCTGCTGACCTTACTCAACATCTCCACGATGGAACTGTTAAATTCAGCTGTAATACTACAACACTCCAGACCCTCGACAACATTATAAGAGACCTTCAACATCCTAACTTCCAACGTCTAATTAAAGTAAAACACATCTCACTACGACAGTTCACCTTGCTGGTGAATGGAACGCTTCAGTGATTTCTCCAACACATCACTGTAATGTGACTGCCTTCTCGACCTTGCCTGCCTTCTGGGACTCTGCTATCTACGTCTGGCAGCCGCCTGCAGTCCACCCGCCTCATCAGCTGCTACAACTCGCTCCAGCGTCACCCACACCGATCAACAACGCCTGCAGTTTTTGCACAGTCGCCAGAGTGGACGTGCCACTCACTGATTTCCTTCCTCCTACTTCACTTTTCCATATTTCTATCCTTACCCACCCTTCTTCCATCCCAGCTTACCGACGCTCAGGTCATCATGCTCCATGCTCCGATTAGGTACTGGTACTGGTACTGATGACCTGAGCGTCGGTAAGCTGGGATGGAAGAAGGGTGGGTAAGGATAGAAATATGGGAAAAGGTTGGGTAAGGGTAGGAGGAGGGAATATACAGGTGAGTGGCACGTCCACTCTGGGCGACGTGTGCAGAGGAACTGCAGGCGTTGTTGATCCGATTAGGTAAAACTTTCGATTTTGGCTTAAATAGCAACGCTCACCTTGCCATATAAGACAAGTGAAAATTTGTGTATGCAATAATTTCGCCAAAATCATTCTGAACATAACGAAAAAAATATATTTCATTGTGTTTGTTTATTATTAAATTAATGTTAACGTATCTAAAATATATTTAGTTGGGTTAGGCTAAATTAAATTGCACTTCTTGTAATAAGGTTAGGTAGGTTTTCAAAGTTTCTCTTGGTACAAAATCATAAATTCTTACATTAACATAAATGAAAAAAATATATCTTTCAACGTATAAGAGAAAATTTTAGAAAGGACTTAATTTTAGATGAGTTCTTGCTAATTGACCAGTTTTACCTAATCGGCACGACATATATATATATATATATATATATATATATATATATATATATATATATATATATATATATATATATATATATATATATATATATATATATAGGAGGTACCACCTCTAGAACTTTACTGTGGACCCTCGTCCTTAGAGAAGATAGTAAACGTACAATAAACGTACCTCTCTCAGAGAGAGAGAGTATGTATGTGAGTGTATGGATGTAATGTATGTGTGTATAACTTTGTAAATGTGTGTGTGTGTGTGTGTGTATGCGCGCGCGCGAGTGCTAGTGTGTAGGGGGGTCTTTGTGTATGTGTATACATGAATGTGTGTTTTTGTCTTTTGCATCTTTGTGTCTTTGTGTTAGTGTATGTGTGGGTGTTTGAGCTTTTTGTGTCTGTATTCTTTCCTACATGTGATCATCTTTGTGTTTCCATCTGTCGTGTCTCAGATCGTAGCCTTGCTTCTTCACTAGCCAGTGTCGTGTCTCAGATCGTAGCCTTGCTTCTTCACTAGCCAGTGTCGTGTCTCAGATCGTAGCCTTGCTTCTTCACTAGCCAGTGTCGTGTCTCAGATCGTAGCCTTGCTTCTTCACTAGCCAGTGTCGTGTCT
>WNWK01025686.1:0-28266 GCA_009830355.1 Cherax destructor
CATTACAGTTGCATGGGTGTAGACTAATAGATTGCTCATTGTTTATAATTTGTTCATGATTGCAACTATGTACAGACTTAAGTAAATTTACTTTTACATGATTCATTACTCTCTTGTAACTAGTGAATTCATTATTATTGTATTTTTTTTCAGCTATTTGTAAAACTTTGGGGCCCAGTCTCTGACCCTATATATACTCTGTAATCTGCAAATACCTTTGTAACTTGTCATGATTGTGACTATCTGAGGTCTTTCTTCTTTTGATGAGGTTTGAGCCTCTTGGTCCACCTAGCCTGTACTCTGTCATCGGTCTCCTTTGCCCTTCTTGATCTTCATGACTTTGCATTTGGTGGGATTAAATTCTTGAAAGCCAGTTGCCAGACCAGATGTCAAGCAGGTCCAGGTCTCTTGAAGTCCTGCTTGGTCTCATCCTAACATGTAATTCTCATTATTTTCACATCACTATAGCTAGTTTTAGTTCTTCGATATCTTATTATGCACTCCCATAACCTACACTGTGGGCAGAACAAGATTACAGAGAGATAATGCGGGTCCAGGGACTGGACCTCAAAGCTCTGATAGCTTTCTGAGCAAGTTACAAAGTTGCAAATTTACTTCATGATCATTACCCAAATCAGTAGAATTCATTACCATTGTACTTTTTCAGCTATCAAACTTTGAAACAGCCCTGACCCCATATACAATTTCTCTCTGCAATCTGCAACAATTCTCTTGTAACTTGTCATGATTAGACATCCAGTGTCTTTCTGGATGTTCCTTTGTTCACGCCCATTTGTCAATGGTCTTGCCTTTCTCCATCTTCATAACTTTGCATTTGGTGGATGCACCTGAAAGCTAGTTGCCAGACAGATGTCGCGTGTCCAGGTCCTTGAGGTTCTGTTATCTGATGTAGGCCTTCATTATTTTCACATCATCTATGGGGTTAGTTTTAGTCCAGTCCCTGGACCCATTATGTACTCCCCAATCTTTTTTGACTACCGCCCTACAGTGCATGGGTATGGGGTGCATAATAAAGATATCAAACTAAAACTAATCTCGCAGATGATGTGAAAATAATGAGGAGAATTACATCGGATGAGGACCAAGCAGGACTTCAAGAGACCTGGACCTGCTTTGACATCTGTCCGGCAACTGGCTGGAATTTAATCCCACCAAATGCAAAGTCATGAAGACTGAGAAGGGCAAAGGAGACTGATGACAGAGTACAGGCTAGGTGGACAAAGGCTACAAACCTCTATCAGAAGAAAGACCTTGGAGTGAGCTATAATGCAAGCACGTCCTCGGAAACAACATCAACCAGATAACTCATGCAGCATATGAGCGACTGGCAAACTAAGATTACTGGGTTCCGTTACCCCAATAAGGAATCATTGAAGACACTGTACACCATGCACGTCAGGCCCATACTAGAGCATGGCATCAGTCAGAAACCCACACCTTGGTCAAGCATACGTCGGAGAAATTAGAGAGTGCAAAGGTTTGTGACAAGGCTTAGTCTCCACAACTCAGGACTGCCCTATGAAGAGTGCTGCTGAGGGAATAGGACTAATAACACTGAGTGACAGAAGGTTAGAGGAGATATGATAATGACATACAAAATACTGAGGGAATCGACAAGGTAAATAGTGACAGGATGTTCCAGAGAGGGAACACAGAAACAAAGGCATTAACAAAGCTGAAGACTCAGATGAGCTGCATGGATAAATAATTCTGGAGCCATCTCCGAGAAATCCCCAGGGTCACGCCCCTGCAGCCCGGTTCGTGACCAGCCTCCTGTTGACCAGACCTGATCACCCAGGGCTGTTACTGCTGGCCACACGAGTCCAACGTGATTTAACCACAGCCCGCTGGCCAGGTACTGACTTAGTGCCTGTCCAGTGCTCCTGCTTGAAGACAGCCAGGGTTTGTATAACTTGATGTATGCTGGAGGCAGTTGAACAATCTTGGGCCCTGACTTTATTGTGTTGTCCTCAACGTGCTAGTGGCATCCTGCTCATTGGGGGATGATAAATCGCCTGCTGAGTCTTCGCTCGTAGGGAGCAGACTTTTTGTGCAAGTTTGCTACTAAGCCCCTTGAGAATTTTCCTGTAGTGTATGTTAATAATGTATCTCCTGCCTGCATTCTAGAGAGTACAGGTTTAGGAACTTGCTACTCCAGTAGTTGAGGTGGTTTATCGCACTTATGCGTGTCATGAAGGTTCTCTGCACATTTTCAAGGTCACACTCTAACACCTTGAAAGGTGCAGTTAGTGTGCAGCAATATTCCAGCCTAGATAGAAATAAGCGATCTGTAACATGGGCTTGGCATCCTGGTTTTGAAGGTTATCATTATCCTCACCACCACCCAGGCGACGCATCAACAACAACAAACATGGGCTGCCTCCCCACAAGCTCCTTCACTGGCTTCACCTCAGATAACTATCAGGCAAGACTAATGATCCAGATACACCATCAGGCATGACGAATGATCCAGATACATCTAAAGCGCACATCATCAAATTCAACTCACGAAAAAAAATATGACCAACGTAAAGCATCAACTACAAGATACCAGGATGATACAACCTGAAAACAAAATCTCAGCCTTGAACTACAAAAGTTAACAACAACTGGAATGACTGATTTTGGCAAAACTCCAACCGTCAGCTATTAGCCATACTGAACAGATAACATCTATAAACACAAAGGTTGAGGAAGCAGAAGAGTGGAAGAACAACATGGATAACTAGTTCTAATGACTACCTTGGCACTACAAGAGGACAAAACCAAGAGCAAGATAAGCTATCAGACGCAGTAATAGTGAGCAGTCCATTCTTCCTATGATATGACCTAAGCAAACAGTAAAGACATTACAGATCATCAAAGATCAAATAAACGTTAATGTACTGAAAGTGATGATATAAAAGAAGCTAATGACATTGAAGGCTCCCATGGTAGAAAAAAGTGCTAAGTGATTAGATTCACCACATGACGGGAAAACAGATCAAATTAGACTACCTATTAAAGCTAGAAATAAGTATTCATTAATGAGTGTCTGACCAAAACGCCAGAACCTCTGGCATAGAATCAGAAAACTTAAGCTGAGAATAATGATAAAATCCACAAATGTTTCACCCGGGATGGGAAAATTATAGTGAAAAAACAAGTGTAGGCTGCCAGTATACTACTTCACAATGAGAATGAACTATCAAGATTCCTTAGGATGCAACATTACAGAGAGACTGTATAAAACACAATGTCCAATACCAAACCCTACGCATATAGTGTAGTGTATGTTTGCCCATCTACCTCATTTAAGCATTGTCTATCTCTGATGAATATTTCTGACAAATAGTTTTACTTCTATTTTAAATACATATACAATTTTTACTTTCAGCTTCCATTTTTCAAAACCCACATATCTATATATTTTTATCAGCTTACTTGCTTAGAATTTATAATTACTATTAATCACCTTATTTGCTAAAAATTGTACTTTAATATTTTTAATACTAATAAATTTACTGTACACTTATACACTTTGTGCACTTATTTCTCTTTAATAATTAACTTTGATTTTCATTAAATTGCCTTAATAAATTCTATAATCACAAATTCAGTGCAATTCTGAATCTTAATATTTGTTCCATTATAATTTAATACTAATTCATATAACTTTCCAACCAGTTCTATTAGCTAGTTAATAAATAAATCAATTACACTGTAAGCTCATATCCTAATCCTCTGTGACTTTGATTCAAAAGTGTATAATCCATATTAGTAAAATCAATTGATCAGATATCATATCTTAAGTTTAGCATTATTCATTGTTCTTAAGTCTTTTAGAATCACACTACATAAACTTTGTTTAATTAATTAATCAACTAGGAAGCAGTAGTTTTAGATTCTTATTAATGTAAATTGACTACCTTAGCTCATTTTTTCATTTTTTGTAAACATATCCAACGTACTAACTCACGCTAAGAAACCTTTGCATTGTCCTATTTTAGTCTCATTTGCGTTGTTCTATTTTTAAGTTTAATTATAGAATCACACTAAATCTTATGATTCCAACATTGATCCTGATACCAACCTTCATTAAATGATTCTAATATGAACCTAACAACAACTGTCATTACTACACAGCAGAACAGGCTAAAACACTACTCAAATCCAACAATAACATAACTATCTTTAATTACAATGTCAGATCTTTTAAGCAAACATTTTGATGACCTCACTGCATTATTAAACTCACTTCAGTCAGTATGTCCATCATTGCTCTCACTGAAACATGGTTGAAGCTCATAATTACAGATATCTATGCCATTCCTGGTTACAACAGCCATACACAATTGTCGGCCAGATCCAACAACAAGGAGGTGGCACAGCTATGTTCTACTCAGACTACTTGAATGTATTGAAAATACTGCATTAACATGAGAATATATACAGCTAAATTTAAATCCAAATACCTACAAAAACCTCTCTCAGTTATAAACATCTATAGATTACCACAGTCAAACATTCAGCACCGGTAGTGAAAAATCAGGAAGTATGATTACTGCACAAGGCTGAACAAAGACTACTTAATCCTGGCAGGAGACTTCCAATATAAACCTCCCACAAGATCAGGACCCCACTAGGTAACTGAATTCACAAACACTATGAGCAAATCGCTTGCTGCTCCCAACAATAACAAAACTCTACGAGGAACCCTGAGACCTGTGCCTCTCTCATTAGACCATCTGACTAACACCATATCCTACTAAAATCAGGCATAATCACAGACAATACCACACAGACCACTACCCAACCTTTCTCATAACAAATCCCCTGGAAAATTACCACTAGAGACTACTAAAGTTACCTTCAGACTACATAATGAGACAGCTTATAAATAACTTATAACAGCTATGACAAACATTGACTGGCAACAGAACAGACAACTTCTCAGATACTTAATTGCATTAATAATTTTCAAAAAGATCCAATACCCTGCAACAAGATCCGCTGGCGCCAGCTGAGCGCGCACTCCAGGAGCGCCAGTGCTATTGCTTACAAGTTTAGCAGAGCTTACCACCCACCCACACCTCCATCCATTCATACCAGTATATTGTCATTATTCCACTGTTTTTAGTGCTTGCAAATCATAAATAAGTCACCATGGTCCCAAGGAAAGATCCTAGTGCCAAGCCTGTAAAAGAGGAACAGAAATATATGTAAACATAGAACTAAGGAGATACAGAAAAATATGTGAAAGTGGAGGACATGAGCTGGCCAGGCTGTATGGTAAACCCTGCCCTACCATCACCACATTGTGGATAAGAAATATTCAAGTAAACCAATGGAAGCATGTTGGGTAAAAGGTATCTGTGACTGAAGAAACACAGACCACAAGTAAGGAAATGTGAAAGGTTGTTGGTGTGGATCAACGAAACAGTTAGCAGGAGACACTGTTTCGAGGGAATAATATGTGAAAAAGCAAGGCAGTTGTGAGCTGATCCCTTAAGAAAATGCTCACAACGTAGTGAAGTGAGCTGACCCCAGCCAGCAGAGGGCTGGTTTCAAAATTTAAGAAGCGACTGGCATACATAGGTTGTGAGGCATGCAGAGGGAGCCAGTGACAAAAGTGCGGCTGAAAATATGTGCCTGAATTACAGGAGTACCTAGAGGCTGAACAATTCCTCCCCAACAAGTGTTTAATTGTGATGAAACAGGCCTGTTTTGGAAGAAAATGCCCAACAGGACCTACATTACTCAGGAGGAAAAGGCACAGCCAGGACATAAGCCTATGAAAGACAGGCTAACTTTGATGCTTTGTGCCAATGCCAGTGGTGATTGCAAAGTGAAGCCTTTACTAGTGTATCTTTTTGAAAATCCCCGAGTGTTTGGCAGATGCGGTGTCAGCACGTCTAACTTGTGTGTGATGTGAAGTCTAACAAAAAGGCTTGGGTCACAAAGGACATTTTCTTAGATTGGTTCAATGAAGTGTTTGGCCCCAGTGTGAAGAAATATCTCGAGGAAAATAATTTGCCACTTAAGTGCCTCCTGATAATGGACAATGCTCCTTGTCATCCTCCAAACTTGGTAGAGAAAATTGTGGAGGAGTTTAAATTCATCAAAGTGAAGTTCTTGCCCCCTAATACCACTCCTCTCCTCCAGCCCATGGACCAGCAGGTCATTTCCAACTTTAAAAAACTCTATACCAAAGCAATGTTTCAAAAGTGCTTTGATGTGACCACAGACATGAACATAACCCTAAGAGAATTTTGGAAAACATTTCCATATGCTGCATTGTGTACACCTTATAGGTAAGGCTTGGGAGGGAGTGACTACCAGGACTTTGAACTCTGCCTGAGAAAATTGTGGCCAGACTGTGTCCTAGAGAGGGATTTTGAAGGTTTTGGGGCTGAGCCTCAGAACCCTGAGCCTGAGCCTGAGCCTGTTTTGGAAGAAATTGTGGAATTGGGCAAGTCTTTGGGGTTAGAGGTGAGTGGTGAGGATGTGGAACAGTTGGTGGAGGAGCACAAGGAAGAGCTAACCACTGAAGATCTGCAAGAGCTTCAACAGCAACTGGAACAAGAGAGCAGAGGTCAGGACAATGGTTCAGAGGAGGAGGTGGAACAAAAATGGAAGAATGTGCCTTCTTCAAGGATTAGGAGATCTGTGCCAAATGGAGTGATGTGCAAGCATTTATGGATGAATATCACCCTAACCATGCTGTTGCAGGCCGTGCTGGCAACCTGTACAATGACACAGTGGTGTGTCATTTCAGGGATGTGTTAAAGAATCGCCAGACACAGAGCCCCCTGGACAAATTTGTTGTTAGAAAGAGGTCTAGTGACTCTCAAGCTGGTCCTAGTGGCATTCAAAGAAAAAGGGAAGTAACCCCAGAAAAGGACTTGGTACCTGAGTGTTAATGGAAGGATTCCCTTCCAAACACTAGCATACTACTCCACCTTCTCCTCCTCCCGTCCCTCCACACATCAACAACTCTTCAATAAATGTAAGTGACATGTTATTGTACAATATTTGCATGTGTATTTATGTATTCTTTATTAAATTATTTATTATTTAATGTCCAAAAGTTCTAAAAAATATTTTATTTAACTACTTTTGGAAGTCTTGGACGGATTAAATTTATTTCCATTATTTCTTATGGGGAAAATTGATTCGTGTTACGATTGTTTCGTCTTAAGATATGCCCTCTCTGACGGATTAATATCGTAAGTCGAGGTACCACTGTATATATTTATATATTTATATATATGTATATATAGTATATATTTTTTTTTTTTTTTTTTTTTTCAACAAGTCGGCCGTCTCCCACCGAGGCAGGGTGACCTAAAAAGAAAGAAAATCCCCAAAAAGAAAATACTTTCATCATCATTCAACACTTTCACCACACTCATACATAATCACTGTCTTTGCAGAGGCGCTCAGATACGACAGCTGAGAATAGTCCCTCCCAGCTGTCACTATCCCAGACCCCTCCTTTAAAGTGCAGGCATTGTACTTCCCATTTCTAGGACTCAAGTCCAACTAAATCAATTAACTGGTTTCCCTGAATCCCTTCACTAAATGTTACCCTGCTCACACTCCAACAGCTCGTCAGGTCCCAAAACCATTCGTCTCCATTCACTCCTATCTAACATGCTCACACATGCTTGCTGGAAGTCCAAGCCCTTGCCCACAAAACCTCCTTTACCCCTCCCTCCAACCTTTTCTAGGACGACCCCTACAGATTTATACGTCTCCAAGTCATTCTACTTTGATCCATTCTCTCTAAATGACCAAACCACATCAACAACCCTTCTTCAGCCCTCTGACAAATACTTTTAGTAACTCCACACTTTCTCCTAATTTCCACATTCCGAATTTGCTGCATAATATTTACACCACACATAGCCCTCAGACAGGACATCTCCACTGCCTCCAGCCTCCTCCTCGCTGCAGCATTTGCAACCCATGCTTCACACCCATATAAGAGTGTTGGTACCACTATACTTTCGTACATTCCCTTCTTTGCCTCCATGGATAACGTTTTTGTCTCCACAGATACCTCAAGCACCACTCACCTTTTTTCTTCACCAATTCTATGGTTAACCTCATCCTTCATAAACCCATCCGCTGACACGTCAACTCCCAAATATCTGAAAACATTAACTTCTTCCATAATCCTCTCTCCAATGTGATATCCAATTTTTCTTTATTTAAATCATTTGATACCTCATCACCTTACTCTTATCTATGTTGACTTTCAACTTTCGACCTTTACACACCCTCCCAAACTCGTCCACTAACCTTTTCAACTTTTCTTTAGAATCTCCCATAAGCACAGTATCATCAGCAAAAAGTAACTGTGTCAACTCCCATTTTGCATTTAATTCCCATAATTTAATCCCACCCCTCTCCCCAACACCCTAGCATTTACTTCTTTTACAACCCCATCTATAAATATATTAAACAACCATGGTGACATTACACATCCCTGTCTAAGACCTACTTTTACCGGAAGTAATCTCCTCTCTCCTACACACCCTAACCTGAGCCTCACTATCCTAGTAAAAACTCTTTACAGCCTTCAGTAACTTACTACCTATTCCATACCCTTGCAACATTTGCCACATTGCTTCCCTATCCACTCTATCATATGCCTTTTCTAAATCCATAAATGCAATGAAAACTTCTTACCTTTATCTAAATACTGTTCACATATATGCTTCACTGTAAACACTTGATCTACACATCCCCTACCCACTCTAAAGCCTCCTTGCTCATCTGCAATCCTACTCTGTCTTACCTCTAATTCTTTCAATAATAACCCTGCCATACAGTTTACCTGGTATACTCAGTAAACTTATTCCCCATAATTTTACACTCTCTTTATCCCCTTTCCTTTATATAAAGGAACTATACATGCTCTCTGCCAATCCCTAGGTACCTTCCCCTCTTTCATACATTTATTAAACAAAAATACCAACCACTCCAACACTATATCCCACCCTGCTTTTAACATTTCTGTCATGATCCCGTCAGTTCCAGCTGCTTTACCCCTTTCATTCTACTTAATGCCTCACGCACCTCTCCCCTCACACTCACATCTTGCTCTTCTTCACTCCTAAACGATGTTGTACCTCCCTGGCCAGTACATGAAATTACCGCCTCCTTTTTCTAAAACTATCCCAACTCTCTTCAACCCCCACTACTCATACTTGCAGTAGCCCACCTTCCTGCCAATAGTTGCTTATATCTCACCCTAACTTCCTCCTCCCTTAGTTTATACACTTTTACCTCTCTCTTACTTGCAGGTTGCCATTTTCTTTTGTCCCAACTACCTTTTACTCTAACTGTAGCTACAACCAAATAATGATCCGATATATCTGTTGCCCCTCTATAAACATGTACATCCTGAAGCCTACCCATCAACCTTTTATCCACCAATACATAATCCAACAAACTACTTTCCTTACGTGCTATATCATACCTTGTATATTTATTTATCTTTTTCATAAAATATGTATTATTTATTACCAAACCTCTTTCTACACATAGCTCAATTAATGGTTCCCCATTTACATTTACCCTGGCACCCCAAATTTACCTACTATACTCTCTCCACAACATTTTTACCCACTTTAGCATTAAGATCCCCAACCACAATTACTCTCTCACTTGGTTCAAAACTCCCCACACACTCACTCAACATTTCCCAAAATCTCTCTCTCTCCTCTACACTTATTCTCCAGGTGCATAAACACTTACTATAACCCACTTTTCACATCCTAATCCCATTTATTTCTCCCCACTGAAACTCTCCTACCCCCTTCAGCTTTGTCTCACTTAAAGCCAGGACATCCAGCTTCTTTTCATTCATAACATCTACAATCATCTCTTTCTTATCATTCGCACAACATCCACGCACATTCAAACATCCCACTTTGACGGTTTTCTTCTTTTTCTTTTTAGTAAATCTATACAGGAAAAGGGGTTACTAGCCCATTGTTCCCAGCATTTTAGTTGACTTTTACAACACACATGGCTTACGGAGGAAAGATTCTTATTCCACTTCCCCATGGATATGAAAGAAAAAGCAATAAGACCAAGAACTATTAAGATAAAATCAAAGAAAACTCAGATGAGTGTGTATACATAAATGTGCACATGTACGTATGTGTAGCGTGACCTAAGTGTAAGTAGAAGTAGCAAGACGTACCTGAAATCTTGCATGTTTATGAGACAGAAAAAAAAAGACACCAGCAATCCTACCATCATGTAAAACAAATACAGGCTTTCGTTTTACACTCACTTGGCAGGACGGTAGTACCTCCCTGGGTGGTTGCTGACTACCAACCTACTACCTACAAATATATATATATATATATATATATATATATATATATATATTTATATTTTGCACCTTACTGTGGTCTCACAGGCCACATAAGTTACATAAAAAAAGAAAATAGTGAAAAAAAAACAAGAAATCTACGAATGGAAGTAAACAGAAGTTTACCGAGTCAGCGGAATTCGCCGCTGTTGCCATACGCAGCTCATTTTCTGCCAACTTTACGCCTCCATATCTCGGTAAGTAATGATCGGAAAAAAATGTTTTTAGGCTTAAAACAATCAGCAAAATAATCCTAACATTTTGGTAAGAAAAAATAATTATTTTTTTTCGAATATTTCCCGACATAGAATGAGTTTCAGAAAGGGGTCTCCGACAGTCAAAGGGTTAAGAAAGAAAAAGGATAGCATGTTCACTTTAAGATGAAAGACATTACTGGTAACCATAAAAAACACAAAAAAATATACACCTGGTAAATCACCTTACCTGATCAGGAGAAGTGTGGAGGTGTAGTGACTCTCCACAGTTTCGCTGCTCACCAGGTAAGGTAACTACCACCAGAAAAGGGGTTGGTTCTGTCTGGGCCCGCTAGATGGAAGCACGGGCTGAACCCGTGAATGATCGCCGGCTGACTAACAACCTTAACCCCCAATTATACTCCACTTTTCCCTCACATTAAGGGCATAGTAAAAATGTCTGAAGAACCAGGAGTAAATGGCAATGGGTCACCTTTACTTAAATTGCTGTAGAAAGGTTTGGTAATAGGTAGTGTGTTTTAAGAGGTTATAAATAAACATAAAAAGTATAAAGTGCCTAATGACAATAGTTTGGTAGAATAAGCATTAGTGGATAGACATCTGGATGTGTGTTTAGAGTAGTGACTGATATGTCAAATCATTATTTAGTAGTAGCTACAGTAAGATGTAAATGGAATATAACAGTGTATGAACTAAAGAAGGGGATAGTGAGATGAGCAGCTGTTGGGTGATGCAGAGGTTTGTGGTTATAGAGAAGGTGTGGGTGGGAAGAAGAATGATATATTAATGGTTTTACAGGACAAAAAAGTTAGCACATAAGATGTTTTTACAAGAAAATTTATATGCAGAGGTTGGAGTACTGTACGTGGAAAGAACAGTTCATTGAGTAATCAGATACTGTAGTACATATGGAGAAGAAATATGATAAATTTATTTTCCAAGATACATTAATTGCAAAGGTATTGTAGGTTTAGTGATTATTTCTTGCATGGGAAAAAAAGCCACATTAATGCAAAGCACTTAGTGCAGATTTAACCCTTTTGGGGTTTTGGTCGTACTAGTACGGGTTACGCCCTGGGGTTATGGACATACTAGTATACCTAAATTCTAGCACCCTCAAATCAAGCAGAAACAGGCTGTTAGGCCTAGATGTGATAGAATGGGTCTGCGATCAGTGTGCGCAGTATAAAAGAATTCCTGCACCACACAGTGCATAATGAGGAAAAAATAACTGACCGTGTTTTTGGTTTAAAACAGCGACTTTGCAGTCTACAGTGGACCCCCGCGTAACGAACACCCCGGAAATCGTACAACTATGTAAGTATAATACAGTGGACCCCCGAGTAACGAACACCCCGGAAATCGTACAATTATGTAAGTATAATATTGTAAGTGCTTGTGGAAGTGTATTTTTGGGGGTCTGAAATAGACTAACCTACATGACATTATTCCTTAAGGGAGTAAATTCGTTCGGTAATGGCACTTGAGCAGGCTTCTGGAATGAAGTTTTTATGTTACTCGGGGGTCCACTGTATTTTCGTATGGTATTTATGCTTGTATTCTCGTTTTCTTAGTCTCATTTTATAGAATAGATGATATATTACAGAAATAGAGATAATTTTGACTGGTTTCACGATGACAAGTACAGTGGACCCCCGAGTTTCGTAAACCCCGGAAATCGTACATTTATGTAAGTATAATATTGTAAGTGCTTGTGGAAAAGTATTTTTGGGGGTCTGAAATAGACTAACCTACGTGACATTTTTTCTTAAGGGGGTAAATTCGTTCGGTAATGGCACTTGAGCAGACTTCAGGAGTGAAGTTTTTACGAAACTCGGGGGTCCACTGTACCTTGAAACAGCGCAAAGTAGTGAAAATGTTCGATTTTGGCCGATGTTCAAGAGTAAACAAATCACACCATGCGTCCAATACACATCAACTGGAGAGACTAATATTCTTGCACAAGTGCGCTGATATTATTTATACCATTTTTACAATGATGCAGTTGTATACATAACAGTAAATCTTCTATTTTTTGTGAGAATAAAAATTCAAAATGGAAAGCAAAAGTAATGTAAGAGGGGCCTGGAGACGTGACTAATGAACAGAGAAGATGTTATTTTACTGCCAAGAATGTCTGCCTTGTTTATTATGGACCCTATTTTGAAATTGGCATTGTTTGAAATTTGGTTGAAAATGGCTAAATTGCCAATTTCTGACCACTTTATTGGGTAGTTGAAATCGGTAAATGGGCATTTTCTTCTACTCAGTCGATTGAACAAATGGAGTTCTAGTGAAATAGCTATGATTTTAGTTGACTGGAACAATGGAATTGGCCGAAAATAGGGCTCAAAGTGGGCGAAATTGCCAATGCATAAATATCACTGATATTGCTAACTTCGCGAGAGCGTAGTTTCCTAAGTTTTCCATCAAATTTTGTACTTTTGGTGTCATTTCCATCAAGAAAAAAATTAAAATTTTATAAGAAAAAATCCTTCTTTATTTTTAAATTTTTCGATTCTGAGAGTGAGGTAAGGATCGAGTTTTTTTTATGCATTTAGAATTTTATATGTAGGAAGGAGGGGGGCATAGAAATGAGGACCAACTGTGTTATTGGGTGCCATCCAAAATAGGTTAAGAACCACTGGTCTATACCATTGTTGTGTATACCATGTCTTTTCATAGAAAGGAGAACTGAAAATATCCCCTTAACTTTATTACTCTCCATCTATTTTTGTCTATGTGATCCGACCTATTCAGGAAAGATAACCTTCTATTGCAGCTCCGCGTTTGGTATTTGGAGGTGTGTATCGCTATCTTAATGAGACGATGAAAATGTTATGGGATGAAAATCTTCGAATCAACACTGTTCATGTGGTGGATGTGGCACGGTAATATTTCCAAATTTACTATTTTGTTTGTTAGTGACTTAACTTCACTGTTGGATGCTCATAGGGATGATTATCAGCTTTATGTTGACGTTACACAGGTGGGTTTTGAACTTGGAAGATGCAAAACTGTTTTAGTTCTCTTCTGCTTAATGTTTGGACTTAAACTATGGTAAGTGAGAGCAAGACACATTCTGATTATCAGGGGAAAAGCTTGGGAAAATACAGTGGATCCCCGGAGTTCGTCATTAATTTGTTCCAGAATGCTGCTCAAGTGCCGTTACCGAACGAATTTGTTCCCATAAGGAATAATGTAAATTAGATTAGTCCTTTTAGACCCCCAAAAATACACTTACAAAAGCACTTACAAAAATACACTTACATAATTGTTCGAGTTTGGAGCAGTACGAACTCCGGGGGTCCACTGTACAGATTAGAGATTTTGGTTCCTTTGATTGTGGTACTGTCAGTGAAAGATCTTAGTATTTACCTGGATTCTTCACTGCCTTTTTCATATTTGTAATTGCTATGCAGTCAGGAAGTATCTAGACTCAATATATTGGTCCTTATCCATGTTTCTTTAGAAATGATGTTTGCAGTTTTGTGGGTTTGCGGAATTACTGACTTGTGCAGCTTGACTGGTATTTTCACTCCTACCTGGAGTTCCCACTAGCTACTACATGTGGAGCTGCATTGACTCCCTTTCAAGGGAAGAATTGAGTGTAAACTCTTTGAATTTACCACTTGTAATGGTAATGAACCAGTTTTTTTGACTCACTGGCAGTCTCCCACTGAGGTAGGGTGACCTGATAAAGAAGAAAAGCTTTCACCATCATTTAGTCCATCACTGTCTTGTTAGAGGCACACCAGCATTACAGTTCAGATAACCTTCCAGACTGCAGTATCCCCACCCCTCCTTAAGAGTGCAGGAACTGTACTTCCCACTTCAAGGACTCCAGTCCATTTCCTGAATCACTTCATAAATGTTACCTTGCTCGCACTCCAACACATCTTAAAACACACTTGCCTCCACTTACTCCCATCTAACATGCTCACACATACCTGTTGGATGTCCAAGCCCCCTTGCTTACAGAACCCTTTTTAACACCCCCCCCCTCCCTCCATTCTTTCCTAGAATGACCCCTATCTCTCCTTCCCTCCACTAGAGATTCATAGTACAGTGGAACCTCGAGTTACGATATTTTTTCGTTCGAGAATGCTGTTCAAGTGCCATTACCAAACGAATTTATCCCCATAAGGAATAATGTAAAATAGACTAGTCCTTTTACACCCCCAAAAATATACTTACAAAAGCATTTAAAAAAATAAACTTACATAAAAGGGCGATTTTGGGGACCATCGTAACTCGAGGTACCACTGTATATGCCAAAGTCATCCTATTTTGCTTCATTCTCCCTAAATGTCCAAATCACCTCAGTAACCCCACTTCAGCTCTCTGGATAATACTTTTAGTAACTCCGCACCACCTCCTCATCTCCAAATTACAAATTCTCTGCATAATATTCACACCACAAATTGCCCTCAGACACGACATCTCCACAGCCTCCAGCCTCCTCACTGCAACCCGTACTTCACATCCACATAATAGTGTTAGTACTTCTGAACTTGAATACATTTCCCTTTTTACCTCCATGGATAATGTTTTGTCTCTACAGGTTCCTCACCATCATTCATTCTATCATTGTCTTGCCAGAGATGTACTGACATTATAGATAGATGACCTCTGAATTGCAACACACCCGACCCTCCTTCAGAGATAAGGCACTCTACTTTCCACCTCCAGTACTCAAATCCAGCAAACCAGTTTCCCTGTATTTTTTTTTTTTTTTTTTATTTTCTCTTCTCTCAAACTGGGTGTATCCCACTGAGGCAGGTCACCTAAAAAAAAACTAAAAACAAAAAGTTTTTCTTTTTATATTTAGTAATTTATACAGAAGAAAGAGTTACTATCCTATGTAATTATCATACAGAATAGGGTAGCAGCAATCAAAGCAAAATAATATTTCACCTTGTCATGGAGCATTAACCCTTTCGGGGTTTCGACCGTACTAGTACGGCTTACACACAAGGGTTTTCGTTGTACTAGTACGCCTAAATTCTAGCGCCCTCAAATCAAGTGGAAACAGGCTGGTAGGCCTAGATGTGAGAGAATGTGTCTGTGCGGTCAGTGTGCGCAGTATAAAAAAAATCCTGCACCAGACAGTGCATAATGAGGAAAAAAAACTGACTGTTTTTGGTTTAAAACGGCAACTTTGCAGTCTATTTTCGTATAGTATTTATGCTTGTATACTCGTTTTCTTAGTCTCATTCGATAGAATGGATGATATATTACAGAAATAGAGTTAATTTTGACTGGTTTCACAATGACAAGTACCTTGAAACGGAGTGCAAAGTAGCGAAAATGTTCGATTTTTGCTGATGTTCAAGAGTAAACAAATCACGCCATGCGTCCAATACACATCAACTGGGTAGTCTAATATTCTTGCACAAGTGCGCTGATATTATTTATACCATTTTTACAATGATGCTGTTGTATACACAACAGTAAATCTTCGATTTTTGTGAGAAAAATTCAAAATGGAAAGCAAAACTAATGTAGGAGGGGCCTGGAGACATGACTAATGAACAGATAAAATGTTATTTTAGTGCCAGGAATGTCTGTCTTGTTTATTCTGGACCCTATTTTGAAATTAGCATCTTTTGAAATTTGTGAAATTGGCCAAATTGCAAATTTCTGACCACCTTATTAGGTAGTTCAAATCGGTAAATTGGTGGTTTCTTATACTCAATTGATAGAACAAATGGAATTCTAGCGAAATAGCTATAATTTTAGTGAAACATTGGAATTTGTCGAAAATAGGGCTCAAAGTGGTTAAAATCGCCGATGCATAAATGTCATTGATACCGATAACTTCGCGAGAGCATAATTCCGTTAGTTTTCCATCAAATTTCATAATTTTCGATGCGTTATGATCGGAAAAAGATTCTCTATCATTTCATAAGAAAAAATAATTTATTTTTTTTCCGAAAAATTTGGGACCCTGAGAACGAGTTTTGGAGAAGGTCTTGGGACCCCCAAAGGGTTAATTAACCTTTATAAGAACATAAGAAAGGAGGAACACTGCTGCAGGCCTGTTGGCCCATACTAGGCAGGTCCTTCACATTCCATCCCACTAACAGAATATTTGTTCAACCTAATCTTCAATGCTACCCAAGAAATAAGCTTTGATAATTCTATTTACTCATGTGCAATTCCCACTCAAATCCAACCCCTCTCACTCATGAATTTATCCAACCTAAATTTGAAACTACCCAAGGCCATTGCTTCAATAACCCTACTAGGCAGACTGTTCCACTCATCAGCTACCCTATTTCCAAACCAATACTTTCCTATATCCTTTCTAAATCTAAACTTATCTAATTTGAATCCATTATTGCGGGTTCTCTCTTGGAGAGATATCCTCAAGACCTTATTTATATCCCCTTTGTTAATACCCATTTTCCACTTGTATACCTCGATCATGTCTCCCCTCATTCTTCGTCTTACAAGTAGAAATGACCCAAAATGGATGAATAATAGGCTCAAATATCTTTTAGGGCAGAAGAAAGGAATTTATAGGTGCATAAAAAGAGGTGAGGGTCATCTTATAAATCAGTATACTGACATTAAGAGGGACGTTAAAAAGAGGATAAGAAAAGCTAAACGGGACTATGAAATTAAAGTTGCTAGAGATTCAAAAACAAACCCAAAAAGTTTTTTCCAGGTTTATAGAACAAAAGTTAGAGATAAGATAGGTCCCCTTAAAAATAACTCTGGGCATCTTACTGACAAGGAGAATGATATGTGCTCTATTTTTAATAATTATTTTCTCTCGGTTTTCACACAGGAAGACACTAATAATATCCCAGTAATTAATTTTTACAGAGGCCCAGAAGAAGATAAATTATGTAATATCACAGTCACTAGCGAAATGGTTATGAAACAACTAGACAAAATAAATCGCCGGGTCCTGATGAGCTTTTTGCAAGGGTTCTTAAGGAATGCAAAATGGAACTCTGTGAACCATTATCTAACATTTTTAATTTATCTCTTCAAACAGGTGTAGTGTCTGATATGTGGAAGATGGCTAATGTAATTCCTATTTTTAAAGCAGGGGACAAGTCACTACCGTCAAATTACCGCCCAATAAGCCTGACCTCAATTGTAGGCAAATTACTAGAGTCAATTATAGCTGATATTATTAGAAGCCATCTAGATAACCATAATTTGATTAATGATACTCAGCATGGATTCACGAGGGGCCGTTCCTGACTATCTAATTTATTAACCTTCTTCAGTAAAGCTTTTGAGGCTGTTGATCACGATAAAGAATTCGATATTGTTTATTTAGACTTTAGTAAAGCTTTTGATAGAGTATACTGCACCAGAGACTGTTAAAGAAAGTGGCAGCTCATGGCAGTGGGAAAAAGTGCTGTCATGGATCGAGTCATGGCTCACCAATAGGAAGCAGAGAGTGTGCATAAATGGGGTTAAATCCGAATGGGGACTTGTAATAAGTGGTGTTCCACAGGGATCAGTCTTAGGCCCGTTGTTATTTATAATATATATCAATGACCTTGACGAGGGAATTACTAGTGATATGAGCAAATTCGCTGACGACACGAAGATAGGTAGGATAATTGATTCAAACATATATGTCATAGAACTTCAGGAAGATTTAGACAAACTTAATTCGTGGTCAGAAAAGTGGCAGATGTAGATAAATGCAAGGTTCTGAAGCTCGGGAGTGTCCATAACCCAAGCACTTATAAGTTAAATAAAGTAGAACTTAGCCATACAGATTGCGAGAAGGACTTGGGGGTGATGGTAAGCAGCAACCTTAAACCAAGACAGCAATGCCTAAGAGTACGTAATAAGGCAAATAGATTATGTACTGGGATTTATATCAAGAAGTGTACGCAACAGAAGTACAGAGGTTATATTACAGCTTTATACATCGATAGTAAGGCCTCACCTTGATTACGCAGTTCAGTTCTGGTCTCCATATTACAGAATGGACATAAATTCGTTAGAAAACATTCAGCGTAGAATGACTAAATTAATACATAGCATTAGAAATCTTCCTTACGAAGAAAGATTGAAGAGCCTTAAATTACATTCACTTGTAAGACGTAGAATGAGGGGAGACATGATCGAGGTATACAAGTGGAAAATGGGTATTAACAAAGGGGATATAAATAAGGTCTTGAGGATATCTCTCCAAGAGAGAACCCGCAATAATGGATTCAAGTTAGATAAGTTTAGATTTAGAAAGGATATAGGAAAGTATTGGTTTGGAAATAGGGTAGTTGATGAGTGGAACAGTCTGCCTAGTAGGGTTATTGAAGCTATTACCTTGGTTAGTTTCAAATTTAGGTTGGATAAATTTATGAGAGAGAGGGGTTGGATTTGAGTGGGAATTGCACATGAGTAAATAGAATTATCAAAGCTTATTTCTTGGGTAGCATTTAAGATTGGGTTGAACAAATATCTTGGTAAATTAGACACATATGCAACATATGTGTCTAATTTACCAACTTGTCGGTTCTCTGAACCATTCATTCACAACAAATATCTTGTTAGTGGGATGGAATGTGAAGGACATGCCTAGTATGGGCCAACAGGCCTGCTGCAGTGTTCCTTCTTTATGTTCTTATGTTCTTATTGGGGCATTGGCTTAAGCCGGTAGGAGACTTTGACCTGCCTCGCATATGCCAGTAGGCCTGCCGCAGTGTTCCTTTCTTATGTTCTTGTATATACCCTCTGTGTCCATGTATTGTTTGTAACGGCTTGTTAAAGCTCATGGAGAGCGAAACATTGCCACAAGTGATGTATAGAGCTGTAAGGCGCGCAAACGCACGCACACGCAAGTGCACTCGAAAGCGGATAAATGATTTGTGCGTAGACTTCAAGATGTGCTTGGTTTATTTAGGGTCAACAGATGTATCAGATCATTTATTAGTTGTAGGTACGGTGAAAGTTAGATGGGATACAAAGAGAGTGGCATAAGCAAGTAAGAGAAAGGTGAAGATTTGTAAACCAAAGAAGTATTGGAAGAAAGATGGGAGAGTGATGATATAGGCAATGGGGATGAAGAGGTATATGGCAGATTTAAAAATGGAGATTAAGACACTTAAGCAACATTTGGGAATAATACACACACAACCCGCACATATAAAAGGGAGGAGCTTACGACGACGTTTCGGCCCGACTTGGACCATTTACAAAGTCACACTAACACACAGAGACGGAGGAAGGGGTATTTATAGGCAGGCAGACAGGGAAGGGTACAAGAGAGTGGGGAAATAATGGAGTAAGTAGTGGAAGTGGTAGTAGTAGTAATAGTAGTAGTGGAGACAGTCATATTCTAGGAAGGGAGCACTGCAATGAGGCTAGCGGCCCGCAAGGGTGGGACGAGAACACAGAGGGAGGAAAGGCGAATAAAATGAAGGACAAATACAAGGCAAAAGAAAAGAAAGAAAGGAAAACCCATAGGAGAAAAAAGGAGAAGGGGGAAGAGATGAAAGGGGAAGGAATCAGGTTAAGTCACGGGTGTTCTGAAGTTTAGAGCATTTAACAATGTAATGAGAGAGGAAAGCATCAACAGAGACAAAGCCAGGGCTAAGATTCATACTGGGAAAGTTGTGTATAAGGGAGGATTCAACCAGGCGGCGACTATGAAAGTTGGACGTAGGGTAGACAGTTTTAGCAGAAGACCAATCAATAGGATGACTGTGATCTCTGACATGACAGAAAAGAGCATTATTAGTGTCGGCAAGCCTAACACTATTTTTGTGCTCCTTGAGTCTGTCAGAAAGAGATCGGCCAGTTTCTCCGAAGTACTGAAGAGGACAGGAGGAGCAAGAAATAGAGTAGACACCAGGAGAATCTGTGGAGGGAGGGGAGGTATGAACTAGATTAGTGCGAAGAGTGTTAGTCTGACGAAAGGTAAGTTTGATGTCTAAGGAACGGAGAGAGTTGCTGAGATTAGAGAGACCAGAGATGTAGGGAAGGCAGAGGACTGGAGAGTTCTCAGGAGTAGAGGGTTTAGGAGAGAAGAAAGTCCGTTTGGCACGAGAGAAAGCAGAGTCTATGAAATGGGAAGGGTAGCCCAGGCGGGAAAATGAATTATGAAGAGTGGAAATTTCTGCTTCAAGAAACTGAGGATCACAGATGCGGAGAACACGGAGAAAGAGGGAGATAAGAACACTCAATAAGATTCCCAAATGTTGCTTAAGTGTCTTAATCTCTAACTTGTCGGTTTTCAAAACCATTTGTCACAGATTTAAAAATACGTGTAGAAGTTTGTGGTTACAGGAAAGTGGGTGCTGGAGGGAAGAAGACTTAGTGATGATATGATGAGGTGGAGAGAGTAGTGAGGGAGAAAATGTTAACATATGACAGGTTTTAACAAAGTAGAAGTGATATAAGGAGAGAGAAGTATATGGAAAGAGAGGTTATGAGAGTGGTGAAGGAATGTATAAGAAGAGCAAATGAGAGAATGGGTAAGATGCGGGCAACAAATTTTGCTAGGAATAAAAAAAAAACTTTGGAGTGAGATTAATAAGTTGAAAGCCTAAGTAATAAATGGATTTCACAGTTAAAAATAGAAGAGGAGAATCGTCAGATGGAGAGTTAGAAGTATTGGAAAGATGGAGGGAATATTTTCAGGAACTGCTGTTAAATGTTGATGAAGATTGGGAAGATTTGATTTCGTGCATTACCCAAGAAGGTATAACATCTTTAAGAAGTAACGAAGAGCCACGTGTGAGTGTGAGGGAGGTACGTGAGGCTGGAATTGATGGGATCAAGACAGAAATGTTTAATGCAGGTGGGGATGTAGTTTTGAAATGATTGGTGCTTTTATTTAGTAAATGAGTGAGAGGGGTTGGATTTGAGTGGGACTCGCACTTGCGTCAATAGAACCATCAAGCTTATTTCTTGGGTAGAATTGAAAATTAGGTTGGGCAATTATTCTGTTAGTGGGATGGATTGTGAAGGACCTGCCTAGTATGGGCCAACAGGCCTGCTGCAGTGTTCTTCCTTTCTTATGTTCTTAAGTGAATGTAATTTTAGGGTCTTCATTCTTTCTTCATACGGAAGATTTCTAATGCTATGGATTAATTTAGTCATTCTACGCTGAATGTTTTCTAACGAATTAATATCCATTCTGTAATATGGAGACCAGAACTGAGCTGCATAATCTAGGTGAGGCCTTACTAACGAAGTATAAAGCTGTAATATAACCTCTGGACTTCTGTTGCTTACACTTCTTGATATAAATCCCAGTAATCTGTTTGCCTTATTACGTACGCTTAGGCATTGCTGTCTTGGTTTAAGGTTGCTGCTTACCATAACCCCCAAGTCCTTTTCGCAATCTGTATGGCTAAGTTCTACGTTGGAAATAAATGGTATAAAATACCGACACAATGGAAAAATAAACACATAAGCAGTATAATGTGATCCTTATTGACAACGTTTCGCCACGCAGTGCTTTATCGAGTCACAGACAGATCTGTCTGTGACTCGATAAAGCCCACTGCGTGGGCGAAACGTTGTCAATAAAGGATCACATTATACTGCTTATGTGTTTATTTTTCCCAAGTTCTACGTTATTTAACTTATAAGTGCTTGGGTTATGGACACTCCCGAGCTTCAGAACCTTGCATTTATCTACATTAAACTGCATCTGCCACTTTTCTGACCAGGAATTGAGTCTGTCTAAATCCTCCTGAAGTTCCCTGACATCTACGTTTGAATCAATTATCCTACCTATCTTCGTGTCGTCGGTGAATTTGCTCATATCACTAGTAATTCCCTCATCAAGGTCATTGATATATATTATAAACAACAATGGGCCCAAGACTGATCCCTGTGGAACGCCACTTATTACACTTATCACGATAAAGAATTCGATATTGTTTATTTAGACTTTAGTAAGGCTTTTGATAGAGTACCGCACCAGAGACTGTTAAAGAAAGTGGCAGCTCATGGCATTGGGGGAAAAGTGCTGTCATGGATCGAGTCATGGCTCACCAATAGGAAGCAGAGAGTGTGCATAAATGGGGTTAAATCCGAATGGGGACTTGTAACAAGTGGTGTTCCACAGGGATCAGTCTTAGGCCCATTGTTATTTATAATATATATCAATGACCTTGATGAGGGAATTACTAGTGATATGAGCAAATTCCCGACGACACGAAGATAAGTAGGATAATTGATTCAAACATAGATGTCATAGAACTTCAGGAAGATTTAGACAAACTTAATTCGTGGTCAGAAAAGTGGCAGATGCAGTTCAATGTAGATAAATGCAAGGTTCTGAAGCTCGGGAGTGTCCATAACCCAAGCACTTATAAGTTAAATAACGTAGAACTTAGCCATACAGATTGCGAGAAGGACTTGGGGGTGATGGTAAGCAGCAACCTTAAACCAAGACAGCAATGCCTAAGCGTACGTAATAAGGCAAATAGATTACTGGGATTTATATCAAGAAGTGTTAGCAACAGAAGTCCAGAGGTTATATTACAGCTTTATACATCATTAGTAAGGCCTCACCTAGATTACGCAGCTCAGTTCTGGTCTCCATATTACAGAATGGACATAAATTCGTTAGAAAACATTCAGCGTAGAATGACTAAATTAATACATAGCATTAGAAATCTTCCTTACGAAGAAAGATTGAAGACCCTTAAATTACATTCACTTGTAAGACGTAGAATGAGGGAGACATGATCGAGGTATACAAGTGGAAAATGGGTATTAACAAAGGGGATATAAATAAGGTCTTGAGGGTATCTCTCCAAGAGAGAACCCGCAATAATGGATTCAAGTTAGATAAGTTTAGATTTAGAAAGGATATAGGAAAGTATTGGTTTGGAAATAGGGTAGTTGATGAGTGGAACAGTCTGCCTAGTAGGGTTATTGAAGCAAGGACCTTGGGTAGTTTTAAATTTAGGTTGGATAAATTCATGAGTGAAAGGGGTTGGATTTGAGTGGGAATTGCACATGAGTAAATAAAATTATCAAAGCTTATTTCTTGGGTAGCATTGAAAATTAGGTTGAACAAATATTCTGTTAGTGGGATGGAATGTGAAGGACCTGCCTAGAATGGGCCAACAGGCCTGCTGCAGTGTTCCTCCTTTCTTATGTTCTTATGTTCTTATGTTATCCCCACTCGGATTTAACCCCATTTAAGCGCACACTCTGCTTCCTATTGGTGAGCCATGACTCGATCCATGACAGCACTTTTCTCCCAATTCTATGAGCTTTCTTTGAATTTAGTAACAACAACCATAATTGTGATACAGTATCTTGTTTGTCTTCTACTGTTCCCTCTAGGGTAGGGAGACATGGAAACACTTTATCTACAGGTCTCCCTCCACATTCACGAGGGTTAGGGGATCAAGAAGTGTAAGCAACAGAAGTCCAGAGGTTATATTACAGCTTTATACATCGTTAGTAAGGCCTCACCTAGATTACGCAGCTCAGTTCTGGTCTCCATATTACAGAATGGATATTAATTCGTTAGAAAACATTCAGCGTAGAATGACTAAATTAATACATAGCATTAGAAATCTTCCGTATGAAGAAAGATTGAAGACCCTAAAATTACATTCACTTGTAAGACGAAGAATTAGGGGAGACATGATCGAGGTATACAAGTGGAAAATGGGTATTAACAAAGGGGATATAAATAAGGTCTTGAGGATATCTCTCCAAGAGATAACCCACAATAATGGATTCAAATTAGATAAGTTTAGATTTAGAAAGGATATAGGAAAGTATTGGTTTGGAAATAGGGTAGTTGATGAGTGGAACAGTCTGCCTAGTAGGGTTATTGAAGCAAGGACCTTTGGTAGTTTCAAATTTAGGTTGGATAAATTCATGAATGAGAGGGGTTGGATTTGAGTGGGAATTGCACATGAGTAAATAGAATTATCAAAGCTTAGTTCTTGGGTAGCATTGAAGATTAGGTTGAACAAATATTCTGTTAGAAGGACCTGCCTAGTATGGGCCATAGATGAATGGTTCAGAGAACCGACAAGTTATAAATTAGACACATATGCAACACTTGGGTATCTTTATTGAGGAAACGTTTCGCCACACAGTGGCTTCATCAGTCCAATACAAAGTAGAAAGGTGTAAATAGAGGAGGAGTTTGAGGTAATCAGGCCTGCTGCAGTGTTCCTCCTTTCTTATGTTCTTATGTAAGAGCCTCGCGAATGTTGAAAATTCGTGAATGTTTGGTGCACAAATATATTGTAGGGAAATATAATAATAGCATTTACTTAGCCTAACAATACTGCTTACTTAACCTATTGAACCACAAACAATCATAAAACACATGAAAACATCGTAAAATACATACATGTATTGTATATGGAAAAATAAACACATAAGCAGTATAATGTGATCCTTTATTGACAACGTTTCGCCCACGCAGTGGGCTTTATCGAGTCACAGACAGATCTACCTGGAAAATGAGTAACATGAATAGTGTTCTCTATTTAATGACTATTTTTTGTCAGTCTTTACACAAGAAGACGTAAATGATATTCCAGATATGAACAATTATTCAGTTCCTGAAGAATTCAAATTAACTAATATTACTGTCACGAGGGACATGGTTATCAAACAGATAGATAAACTGAAGCAAAATAAGTCCCCGGGACCCGACGAGTTGTTTTCCAGGGTACTTAAAGAATGCAAAATGGAACTTAGTCAGCCATTAACGAATGTGTTTAATACGTCCATCCTAACTGGTGTTGTGCCAGAGATGTGGAAGATAGCTAATGTAGTTCCCATATTCAAATCAGGGGATAAGTCCATTCCATCAAATTACCGTCCAATAAGCCTCACGTCTATAGTAGGCAAATTATTAGAATCAATTATAGCTGATATTATCAGAAGTCACCTTGAAGACCATAATTTGATTAATGAATCTCAGCATGGGTTTACGAGAGGTCGTTCCTGCCTGACAAATTTACTGACGTTTTCAATAAAACATTTGAGGCAGTAGACAGTGATAAAGAATATGATATAGTTTACTTGGATTTCAGTAAGGCCTTCGATAGAGTACCTCACAAGAGACTCTTAAGAAAGGTGGCAGCTCATGGTATAGGAGGTAAAGTTCTAGCATGGATAGAGGCATGGCTTACCAATAGAAAGCAGAGAGTTTCCATTAATGGGGTCAAATCTGAATGGGGATTAGTCACTAGTGGCGTTCCACAAGGATCAGTTTTAGGCCCATTGTTGTTCATAATTTACATAAATGACCTTGATGAAGGAATTGCAAGTGACATGAGTAAATTTGCTGATGATACAAAAATAGGCCATATGATTCATTCTGAAAAGGATACCAGTGAACTCCAGGAGGATTTGGACAAATTAATGTCTTGGTCTCAAAAGTGGCAGATGAAGTTCAATATGGACAAGTGTAAGGTACTAGTCCTTGGTAATGAAAATATCCCTCGAATTTATAAACTAGGTGAAGTAGAGCTTGATCATACAGAATGTGAAAAAGACTTGGGAGTCATGGTAAGCAGAAATCTTAAGCCAAGACAACAGTGCCTAAGTGTGCGCAATAAGGCTAACAGATTACTAGGATTTATTTCAAGAAGTATAAGCAACAGAAGTCCAAAAGTTATTTTACAGCTCTATACATCACTAGTGAGACCTCATTTGGATTATGCAGCTCAGTTTTGGTCTCCTTACTACAGGATGGATATAGATTCATTGGAGAACATACAAAGAAGAATGACTAAAATGATTTACAGTATAAGAAATCTCCCGTATGAAGATAGACTTAGAGCGTTGAATCTCCACTCTCTGGAGAGACGTAGAATGAGGGGAGATATCATCGAGGTGTACAAGTGGATGATGGGCATAAACAAAGGAGATATTAATAAAATACTGAGGATATCGAACCAAGTAAGAACCAGAAATAACGGATTTAAATTGGATAAATTTAGATTTAGAAAGGACATAGGTAAGTACTGGTTTTCGAACAGAGTTGTAGATGCGTGGAACAATCTTCCGATTAGGGTGATAGAGGCTAGGACCTTGGGTGGCTTTAAAAAGAGATTGGACAAATATATGAGTGGGAGGGGCTGGGTTTGATTGGTGTCGTGAGTACGGGAATAAATTCTTAGGTAGTGGTGGTTTTGATATGGACCTGCCTTGTATGGGCCAATAGGCCTTCTGCAGTGTTCCTCCATTCGTATGTTCTTATGTTCTTATATAGTATATAGTCAGGTGTAGAATGCTGGGTCAGGTGGAGAAAGCTGCATGTGACAGTCTAAAAAGTAGTGTGATAGTTTAAAACCTTGTGTGACTTAAAGGACCTGCAGTGTTCCATTCTTGAGTTCTATGTGGGATAGCGTTGAAGTTTCTTGGCAATAGGTTCAGCTATGTTGTAGAAGCCGTTGTTCTGGTTGAAATTGTTGGATATACAGATAATGATGATTCCAGGATTCTTCGGTATTGAGTGTTGTCTTCTCTGGGGATGAGTCTTGCGTTTCTGTAGTTGATTAAATGGTTGTGTAAATTTCGGTGTCTGGACGACATCATGAGAGGTAATGGGAGCAATCCTATTATCTGTCTCAGTGCTGGAGGCAACGATGTTGTCAGACGTAGGAGTGAGGACCTGACTAGCAGGTTTAGGTCAGCAATAGACATAATTAGGAAGAAGGGTGGGAACCCTGTCATATGTGGTATTTTGCCAAGGAGAGGAGTTGGAAATGAATGGCTGTCCAGGGCAATTGGTGTCAATTGCTGGCTGGACAAATACTGTAAGGAAAATTCAGTAACATTCATTGACAACAGGGACCTCTTCTATGGCAGAAATGACATGTATGCCAGGGATGAGGTTCACTTATCCAGGTCTGGGGTGGGGGCACTGGCAAGTGCAGTGGAGGGAGATGTTTTAGGGCTTTAAACTAGAAATAGTTAGTGGTATGGGTTTTGGGGGGAAAACAGTGAAGTCCCAGTGTAGTAATATTATAAGTTCTAGGAGAACTAGTAATAGGCAGAATAAGGTGGATAGTGGAAAGCTAGTGACACTAGATGACAAGGACAGTAATAGGTATAGTGGAAAAACAGAAATGAGCAGGAAGGGTAAAGAGAAAGGAGGGTCTTTATAATAATAATAATAATAATAATAATAATAATAATAGTTTATTTGGACATGATACAAAGAATTACATTTGGTTATTGAGATTACATGAGGTGTACATGCCAAAAGCCCCTAGTATGCAGGGCATTTTGGGCAGACTTAAAATTAACTTAAAACTAAATTGTAAGAATTTTTGTAGATAGTATACAATGAGTAAAGGTGAGTATTTAAGCTATGAAATTTGAACATAGTTTAGATATGACATTTTTTAAATATAGTTTTGTACTTTTGTCTTCATTATAAAATTAATTAAATCAGATTAAACAAATTAAAGCAATAATAATAATAAAATAATAAAGAGTTATGGTTGATAATTTATAAAATAAGTAAAGTTGCATATCTAAGTTATAAAGTTTGAATATAAGTTGAACATATCAATTAATTGTAGCAATTTATTGTAGCAATGCAACTAATTGAGTGAGATAACAATTTAAAACAATTAATTGCATTGCAGTTAGTTTACGTGGTCATTATAATGTAAGTGTTGTGGAAATAATTAGCTAAGTATGTATTATTCATAAAGGTTTTACATT
>WNWK01025687.1:0-15000 GCA_009830355.1 Cherax destructor
AGACTATTTTAAGCCTACAGTTGAGGCTTACTGCAAGGAAAAGAAAATTCCTTTTAATGTTTTACTTGTTTTAGACAATACCTGCCACTCACCTCTCACACATCAATGTTAACACTTTAAGGTAAGTAATAAGTGTACTCTGTGTGTATCTTACTTTTAATGTGTTTTTAATGCTTATTGCTATTGCTAACTTAATATAAGTCAGTGTAAGCTTGTTGTCTGGCATTTATATGCATTTAGAAGTGGAAAAATGGTGTTCTGCTTTTCGGCGATGTCTGGTTTAAGGCACTAGCCTGGAACCTAACCTGCCGTATAAGTGGGGCCCTACTGTGTATGTATGTATGTATATATATATATATATATATATATATATATATATATATATATATATATATATATATATATATAGTGGACCCTCGGTTAACAAAAATTCATTGAAGAAGCCTGCTCAATGCCATTACCGAACAATTTACGTCCTTAAGAAATAATGTCATGTAGGTTAGTCTATTTCAGACCCCAAAAATGCACTTCCACAAGCACTTACAATATTATACTTACATACTTGCACGATTTCCAGGGTGTTCGTTAACTGAGGGTCCACTGTATATATATACAGTGGTACCCCGACTTACGGGGTAAGTTTATTTTTTTAAATGCTTTTGTAAGTGTATTTTTGGGGGTCTAAAAGGACTAGTCTATTTTACATTATTCCTTATGGTGATAAATTCGTTTGGTAATGGCGCTTGAACAGCATTCTGGAACAAAAAAAATATCGTTAACCGAGGTACCACTGTATATATATATATATTAGGTAGTAGGTTGGTAGACAGCAACCACCCAGGGAGGTACTACCGTCCTGCCAGGTGACTGTGGAACAGAAACCTGAAACTGTTTTACATGATGGTAGGATTGCTGGTGTCTTTTTTTTTCTGTCTCATAAACACGCTGGATAACAGGTATATCTAGCTACTTCTACTTACACTTTAGGTCACACTACACTGGCATACACATGCATATATATATATACACACATCTAGGTTTTTCTTCTTTTTCTTAATAGCTCTTGTTCTTTTTATTTTCTCTATTGGCAATGGGGAAGTGGAAAAGAATCTTTCCTCCGTAAGCAATGCGTGTCGTATGAGGCGACTAAGATGCCGGGAGCAATGGGCTAGTAACCCCTTCTCCTGTACAAATCTACTAAAACGAAAGAAGAAAAACTTTATAAAACTGGGTTGTCTGAATGTGCGTGGATGTAGTGCGGATGATAAGAAAGAGATGATTGCCGATGTTATGAATGAAAAGAAGTTGAATGTCCTGGCCTAAGCGAAACAAAGCTGAAGGGGGTAGGCGAGTTTCAGTGGGGAGAAATAAATGGGATTAAGTCAGGAGTATCTGAGAGAGTTAGAGCTAAGGAAGGGGTAGCAATAATGTTGAAGGATCAGTTATGGAAGGAAAAGAGGGAATATGAATGTGTAAATTCAAGGATTATGTGGATTAAAATAAGGGTCGGATGCGAAAAGTGGGTCATAATAAGCGTGTATGCACCTGGAGAAGAGAGGAGTGTAGAGAGAGAGAGAGAGATTTTGGGAGATGTTAAGCGAATGTATAGGAACTTTTGAACCAAATGAGAGATAATTGTGGTAGGGGACCTAAATGCTAAAGTGGGAGAAACATGCAGAGAGGGTGTAGTAGGTAAGTTTGGGGTGCCAGGTGTAAATGATAATGGGAGCCCTTTGATTGAACTTTGTATAGAAAGGGTTTAGTTATAGGTAATACATATTTTAAGAAAAAGAGGATAAATAAGTATACAAGATATGATGTAGGCGTAATGACAGTAGTTTGTTGGACTATGTATTGGTAGATAAAAGACTGTTGAGTAGACTTCAGGATGTACATGTTTATAGAGGGGCCACAGATATATCAGATCACTTTTTAGTTATAGCTACAGTGGGAGTAAAAGGTAGATGGGATACAAGGAAAATAGAAGCAGTAAGTAAGAGAGAGGTGAAGGTTTATAAACTAAAAGAGGAGGCAGTTAGGGTAAGATATAAACAACTATTGGAGGATAGATGGGCTAGTGAGAGTGTAGGCAATGGGGTCGAAAATGTATGGGGTAGATTTAAAAATGTAGTGTTAGAGTGTTCAGCAGAAGTTTGTGGTTACAGGCAAGTGGGTGCGGGAGGGAAAAGGAGTGATTGGTGGAATGATGATGTAAAGAGAGTAGTAAGGAAGAAAAAGTTAGCATATGAGAGGTTTTTACAAAGTAGAAGTGATGCAAGGAGGGAAGAGTATATGGAGAGAAAAAGAGAGGTTAAAAGAGTGGTGAAGCAATGTAAAAGAGAGCAGATGAGAGAGTGGTGAGATGTTATCAGCAAATTTTGTTGAAAATAAGAAAAAATTTTGGAATGAGATTAATAAGTTGAGGAAGCCTAGAGAACAAATGGATTTGACAGTTAAAAATAGGAGAGGAGAGTTATTAAATGGAGAGTTGGAGGTATCGGGAAGATGGAGAGAATATTTTGAGGAGTTGTTAAATGTTGATGAAGACAGGGAAGCTGTGATTTCGTGTGTAGGGCAAGGAGGAATAACATCTTGTAGGAGTGTGGAAGAGCCAGTTGTGGGTGTGGGGGAAGATTTACTGTTATGTATACAACTGCATCATTGTACAAATGGTATAAATAATATCAGAGCACTTGTGCATGAATATAAGACTCACCAGTTGATGTGTATTGGAGGCATGGTGTGATTTGTTTACTCTTGAACATCGTCAAAAATCGAACATTTTCGCTACTTTGAGCTCAATTTCAAGGTACTTGTCATTGTCATACCAATCAAAATCATCTCTATTTCTGTAATATATCTTCCATTCTATCAAATGAGACCAAGAAAATGAGAATACATCAATAAATACCATACGAAAATCGACTGCAAAGTCGCTGTTTTAATCGAAAAAAACGGTCAGAGTTTTTTTTCTCTCATTATGCAGTGTGTATTGCAGGATTTTTTTTATACTGCGCACACTGACCACACAGACCCATTCTTTCATATGTATGCCTACCAGACGTTTTCTGTTTAAATTGAGACCGCTAGAATTTGGGCGTACTAGTACGGCACCAACCCCTGCTCGTAAAACGTACTAGTACGGCACCGACCCCCAAAGGGTTAAATAACATGAATACCTAATTATATTGAATGTTTAAAGGCTAGGCCATCCTTAAAACTTTAAGAAGCTGAATTAAACTGATTTTCTCAATATAATAGGTTATAAATATAAATGCACATTTTTATAAGTACTAGTTTATAAGTTGCATGTCTCATGGTAATAACATAAGATATATTGGCTGTAAAGAGTTTTTATGAGGATAGTGAGGCTCAGGTTAGGGTGTGTAGGAGAGTACAAGAAAATACAGTGGTCCCTCGGTTTTTGTGCATCTCCAAACTCGAACATTTATGTAAGTGTATTTTCGTAAGTGCTGTTGCAAGTGTATTTTTGGGGGTCTGAAATAGATAACCTACGTGACATTATTTCTTAATGAAGTAAATTCGTTCGGTAATGGCACTTGAGCAGCATTCTGGAACGAATTTTCGGCGAAAACCGAGGGACCACTGTACAAGAAACCTTCGAATGGGAGTAAATATAAGTGTACCGGTGAGTGGCATGCACCGCTGTTGCCATACACAGCTCATTTTCTGCCAACTTTACATCTCCATATCTCAGTAAGTATTAAATGTCTTATTTTATGTTAATATAGACATTTTCATTAATCCATCTATGATATTTTCTTCAAAATTATATAAGAAACACGTTACAAAGCATATAAACATGCTGTTTATATGCTATGTGGTTGCCAGGCGGAGGGAAAACATTATGTCACTCCCTTTAATACATAACGCTTTTGTGTACAATTCTCGGCATGAATTATTCATTACTTCTCCCTTTATGATGGCCTCTAAAGGTAGTTGATAGAAACGATTAAACTCAGTGAACATGTAGGACTTGTGGTAGCCAGGCTACTTGTAGGACTTGTGGTAGCCAGGCTACTTGTAGGACTTGTGGTAGCCAGGCTACTTGTAGGACTTGTGGTTGCCAGGCTACTTGTAGACGAAAACCAGACGCATTCACCTGGTTTGTTTACATTACGTGTGGGTGAGGAGGGGAGGGGAGGGCTGCCCTGGCTGGCTATCTATACTTCCCAAACCTGACTTCCTACAAATAAAACTCACCTCTCACCCTACATTAACATTACAAATATTTTAAGGTAAGTAATAAGTGTACTGTATATGCATTGTATCACTCTAGGCGCTTTAAGCATCGTAGTATAGTATGTGTGGGTGGAGTGGCTGGGAGGGCTACCATACCTACCACACTTGACTTCTTGCAGTAAATACTACTCACCTTTTGCCCTACATTAAGACAACAAATATTTTGAGGTAAATAATGAGTGTACTGTGTGTGTATTTTACTTTTTAATGCCTAGTTCTGTTGCTAACTTAATATATGTTAGTGTAAACTTGTTATTTGGCATTTATATGCATTTATAAATGGAAAAAATGGAGTTCTGCTTTTCGGCGAAGTCTGCTTTCCGGCAGTAGCCTGGAGCCAGATGCTCCTCTGAAGCGTCTAGCTTCGAAGGAACTGGAGGAGATTCATAATCTTTGATATACTATTGTACCAATGTTTTCATGTTCATGTTCGTGTTTTCTGTCAATGTATTCTGTCTATTAATAAAGCACTCATATAATATATACATATAAGGGTGGAAGGAGAAGAAAATATTCAAACAGCTCTGGGGAGAACCTCGAGTTTTCCCTGAGGTACGTTTATTGTCTTGTCTGAGGATGAGGATCCCCAGGAAAGTTCTAGAGGTGGTACCTATTTAATATATAAATATATATATATATATATATATAAATATATATATATATATATATATATATATATATATATATATATATATATAATTATATATATATATATACATATATATATATATATATATATATACAGTGGACCCCGGTTAACGGCCATAATTTGTTCCAGAATGCTGTTCAAAAGCCGTTACGAACGAAATTTACTAACATAAGGAATAATGTAAATTAGATTAGTCCTTTGGACCCCCAAACATACACTTACAAAAGCACTTACAAAAATACACTTACATAATTGTTAGTGTTTGGAGCAGGCCGTTAACCGGGGTCCACTGTATATATATATATATATATATATATATATATATATATATATATATATATATATATATATATATATATATATATATATATATATATATATATATATAGTATTTAAGTGGTACCTCGGTTAACGATATTTTTCGTTCCAGAATGCTGTTCAAGTGCCATTACCAAAAAATTTATCCCCATAAGGAATGATGTAAAATAGACTAGTCCTTTTAGACACCCAAAAACAAACACACTTACAAAAGCATTTAAAAAATAAACTTACATAAAAGGTCGAGTTTGGGGACCATCGTTAACCGAGGTACCACTGTATATAGACTAACCTACGTGACATTATTTCTTAAGGAAGTAAATTCGTTCGGTAATGGCACTTGAGCAGCATTCTGGAACGAATTTTCGGCGAAAACCGAGGGACCACGGTGCTTTTGTAAGTGTATTTTTGGGGGTCTGAAATGGATTAATCTAATTTTCATTATTTCTTATGAGAAAAAATTCCTTCGGTATCAGCACTTGAATAGCCGTCTGGAACAAATTAAGCTCATAAGTAGAGGTACCACTGTATATATATACATATTTTAAGAAAAAGAGGATAAATAAGAATACAAGATATGATGTAGGGCGTAATGACAGTAGTTTGTTGGACTACGTATTGGTAGACAAAAGACTGTTGAATAGACTTCAGGATGTACATGTTTATAGAGGGGCCAAAGATATATCAGATCACATTTTAGTTATAGCTACAGTGGGAGTAAAAGGTAGATGGGATACAAGGAAAATAGAAGCAGTAAGTAAGAGAGAGGTAAAGGTTTATAAACTAAAAGAGGAGGCAGTTAGGGTAAGATATAAACAGCTATTGGAGGATAGATGGGTTAGTGAGAGTGTAGGCAATGGGGTCGAAGATGTATGGGGTAGATTTAAAAATGTAATGTTAGAGTGTTCAGCAGAAGTTTGTGGTTACAGGCGATTGGGTGCGGGAGGGAAGAAGAGCGATTGGTGGAATGATGATGTAAAGAGAGTAGTAAGGAAGAAAAAGTTAGCATATGAGAGGTTTTTACAAAGTAGAAGTGATGCAAGGAGGGAAGAGTATATGGAGAGAAAAAGAGAGATTAAGAGAGTGGTGAAGCAATGTAAAAAGAGAGCAAATGAGAGAGTGGGTGAGATGTTATCAACAAATTTTGTTGAAAATAATAAAAAGTTTTGGAGTGAGATTAATAAGTTAAGGAAGCCTAGGAAACAAATGAATTTGACAGTTAAAAATAGGAGAGGAGAGTTATTAAATGGAGAGTTAGAAGTATCGAGAAGATGGAGGGAATATTTTGAGTTGTTAAATGTTGATGATGACAGGGAAGCTGTGATTTCGTGTATAGGGCAAGGAGGAATAACATCTTGTAGGAGTGTGGAAGAGCCAGTTGTGAGTGTGGGGGAAGTTCGTGAGGCAGTGGGTAGAATGAAAGAGGGTAAGGCAGCTGGGATTGATGGGATAAAGATAGAAATGTTAAAAGCAGGTGGGGATATAGTTTTTAGTGGTTGGTGCTATTATTTAATAAATGTATGGAAGAGGGTAAGGTACCTAGGGATTGGCAGAGAGCATGTTCCTTTGTATAAAGGCAAAGGGGACAAAAGAGAGTGCAAAAATTATAGGGGAATAAGTCTGATAGAGTGGATATGGGAGCAATGTGGCAAATGTTGCAAGTGTATGGAATAGGTAGTAAGTTACTGAAGGCTGTAAAGAGTTTTTATGAGGATAGTGAGGCTCAGGTTAGGGTGTGTAGGAGAGAGGGAGATTACTTCCTGGTAAAAGTAGGTCATAGACAGGGATGTGTAATGTCACCATGGTTGTTTAATATATTTATAGATGGGGTTGTAAAAGAAGTAAATGCTAGGGTGTTGGGGAGAGGGGTGGGATTAAATTATGGAGAATTAAATACAAAATGGGAGTTGACACAGTTACTTTTTGCTGATGATACTGTGCTTATGGGAGATTCTAAAGAAAAGTTGCAAAGGTTAGTGGACAAGTTTGGGAGAGTGTGTAAAGGTAGAAAGTTAAAAGTGAGCATAGATAAGAGTAAGGTGATGAGGGTATCAAACGATTTAAATAAAGAAAAATTGGATATCACATTGGAGAGAGGGATTATGGAAGAAGTAAATGTTTTCAGATATTTGGGAGTTGACGTGTCAGCGGATGGGTTTATGAAGGATGAGGTTAACCATAGAATTGATGAAGGAAAAAAGGTGAGTGGTGCATTGAGGTATCTGTGGAGACAAAAACGTTATCCATGGAGGCAAAGAAGGGAATGTACGAAAGTATAGTGGTACCAACACTCTTATATGGGTGTGAAGCATGGGTTGCAAATGCTGCAGCGAGGAGGAGGCTGGAGGCAGTGGAGATGTCCTGTCTAAGGGCAATGTGTGGTGTAAATATTATGCAGAAAATTCGGAATGTGGAAATTAGGAGAAGGTGTGGAGTTACTAAAAGTATTTGTCAGAGGGCTGAAGAGGGTTGTTGAGGTGGTTTGGTCATTTAGAGAGAATGGATCAAAGTAGAATGACTTGGAGCGTATAAATCTGTAGGGAAGGAAGGCAGGGTAGGGGTCGTCCTAGAAAAGGTTGGAGGGAAGGGGTAAAGGAGGTTTTGTGGGCGAGGGGCTTGGACTTCCATCAAGCATGTGTGAGCGTGTTAGATAGGAGTGAATGGAGACGAATGGTTTTTGGGACATGACGATCTGTTGGTGTGTGAGCAGGGTAACATTTCGTGAAGGGATTCAGGGAAACCAGTTAATTGATTTAGTTGGACTTGAGTCCTGGAAATGGGAAGTACAATGCCTGCACTTTAAAGGGGGTCTGGGATAGTGACAGCTGGGAGGGACTATTCTCAGCTGTCGTATCTGAGCTCCTCTGCAAAGACAGTGATTATGTATGAGTGTGGTGAAAGTGTTGAATGATGATGAACGTATTTTCTTTTTGTGGATTTTCTTTCTTTTTGGGTCACTCTGCCTCGGTGGGAGACGGCTGACTTGTTGAAAAAAAAAAAAAAAAAAAAAATCTGTTGAGTGTACCTGGTAAAGTGTATGGTAGAGTTATTATTGAAAGAATTAAGAGTAAGACAGAAAGCAGGATAGCAGATGAACAAGGGGGCTTTAGGAAAGGTAGGGGGTGTGTAGACCAAGTGTTTACAGTGAAACATATAGGTGAACAGTATTTGGATAAGGGTAAAGAGGTTTTTGTGGCCTTTATGGATTTGGAAAAGGTGTATGATAGGGTGGATAGGGGGGCAATGTGGCAGATGTTGCAGGTGTATGGAATAGGAGGTAGGTTACTGAAAGCAGTGAAGAGTTTTTATGAGGATAGTGAGGCTCAGGTTAGAGTGTGTAGGAGGGACGGGGACTATTTCCCAGTAAAAGTGTGCCTTAGACAAGGATGTGTGATTTCACGGTGGTTGTTCAATATATTTATAGATGGGGTTGTAAGAGAAGTGAATGCGAGGGTCTTGGCAAGAGGTGTGGGGTTAAAAGATAAAGAATCAAATACAAAGTGGGAGTTGTCACAGTTGCTTTTTGCTGATGACACTGTGCTTTTGGGAGATTCTGAAGAGAAGTTACAGAGGCTGGTGGATGAATTTGGTAGGGTGTGTAAAAGAAGAAAATTGAAAGTGAATATAGGAAAGAGTAAGGTGATGAGGATAACAAAAAGATTAGGTGACGAAAGATTGGATATCAGATTGGAGGGAGAGAGTATAGAGGAGGTGAATGTATTCAGATATTTGGGAGTGGACATGTCAGCAGATGGGTCTATGAAGGATGAGGTGAATCATAGAATTGATAAGGGGAAAAGGGTGAGTGGAGCACTTAAGAGTCTGTGGAGACAGAGAACCTTGTCCATGGAAGTAAAGAGGGGAATGTATGAGAGTATAGTTATACCAACACTCTTATATGGGTGTAAAGCATGGGTGATGAATGTTGCAATGAGGAGAAGGCTGGAGGCAGTGGAGATGTCATGTCTGAGGTCAATGTGTGGTGTGAATATAATGCAGAGAATTCGGAGTTTGGAAATTAGGAGGAGGTGCGGGATTACCAAAACTATTATCCAGAGAGCTGAGGAGGGGTTGTTGAGGTGGTTCGGACATGTAGAGAGAATGGAACGAGACAGAATGATTTCGAGAGTGTATAAATCTGTAGTGGAGGGAAGGCGGGGTAGGGGTCGGCCTAGGAAAGGTTGGAGGGAGGGGGTAATGGAGGTTTTGTGTGTGAGGGGGCTTGGACTTCCAGCAAGCATGTGTGAGCGTATTTGATAGGAGTGAATGGAGACAAATGGTTTTTAATACTTGACGTGCTGTTGGAGTGTCAGCAAAGTAACATTTATGAAGGGATTCAGGGAAACCGGCAGGCCGGACTTAAGTCCTGGAGATGTGAAGTACAGTGTATGCACTCTGAAGGAGGGGTGTTAATGTTGCAGTTTTATAACTGTAGTGTAAAGCCCCCCTCTGGAAAGACAGTGATGGAGTGAATGATGATGAAAGTTTTTCTTTTTCAGGCCACCCTGCCTTGGTGGGAATCGGCCGATGTGTTAATAAAAATATATATATATATATACAGTGGTACCCCGGATTTCGTACAGCTCCCAACTCGAACAATTATGTAAGTGTATTTTTGTAAGTGCTTTTGTAAGTGTATTTTTGGGGGTCTGAAACAGACTAATGTAATTTACATTCATCCTTATGTGAACAAATTCGTTTGGTAACGGCACTTAAACAGCCTTCTAGAACAAATTATTGAAGAAGTCCGGGGTACCACTGTGGTACCCCGAGTTTCGAACAGCTCCCTACTTGAACAATTATTTAAGTGTATTATTGTAATTGCTTTTGTAAGTGTATTTTTGGGGGTCTGAAACCTGACTAATCTAATTTACATTATTCCTTATGGGAACAAATTCGTTCGGTAACGGCACTCGAACAGCCTTCTTGAACAAATTATGGCCGAAACTCGGGGTACCACTGTAGTATATATAATGTATGTACAGTCTATCAGGGAAAATATGTCTGTTAAACAATCATAATATGTACAGTGGTACCTCGACTTACGATATTTTTTCATTCCAGAATGCTGTTCAAGTGCCATTACCAGACGAATTTATCTCCTTAAGAAATGATGTAAAATAGACTAGTCCATTTAGACCCCCAAAATTACACTTACAAAAGCATTTAAAAAAATAAACTTACATACAAGGGTGTGTTTGGGGACCATCGTAAGTCGAGGTACCACTGTATTTATTTTCTCTTAACTTGTTTAGAATATATTATTCAAAAGAAGTGTTAAAACCATATGGGTCATTCAACACTAGTTTAGTATACAGTGGACCCCTGGTTTACGTTCACCTCCAAACTCGGACAATTATGTAAGTGTATTTTTGTAAGTGCTTTTGTAAGTGTATTTTTGGGGGTCTAAAAGGACTAGTCTAATTTACATCATTCCTTATGGGAACAAATTCGTTTGGTAACGGTACTTGAACAGCATTCTGGAACGAATTAATAACGTAAACCGGGGTCCACTGTACTTTTACAAATTACCCACACTTGAAAGGGAAACTTATGACAATGTTTCGATCTATCCTGGACCATTATCAAGTCACAACTGAGCAAGAAAAAGTCATAAGTTTCACAAATAACCTAAATGCAGGTTATCTGTGATTTGTTCCAGCCACAGTATTGTGACTTTTTATTCTCAGTACGTACAGTGGTACCTCGAGTTACGAGCTTAATTCGTTCCAGACGGCTATTCAAGTGACGACAATGAACAAATTTATTCCCATAAGTAATATTGTAAATTAGATTAGTCTGTTTAGACCCCCAAAAATACACTCACAAAAGCACCTACAAAAATACACTTACATAATTGTTCGAGTTGGGAGCTGCTCATAAGTAGAGGTACCACTGTATACCTTTAGCTTGTAGAGCTGAAAATTGTAGTTAAGTTTTCTAAGACTAGGATAAAGTTAAGTTTCTTAAGACTAGGATAAAGTTAGGTTTCCTAAGATTAGGATTAAGCACAATATTGTAAAGCTTTAATAAGATTATATGACTGACAATGGTGAGATTTTACATAAACGACCTACCGAATGCATCACAACTACTCGTATTATTTGCAGATGACACAACATATGTCTTCTCTCACCCAAATCCAGTCATACTGGCCAACACTGCTAATGCCGAATTACAGAAAATATCGACATGGATGAAGACAAACAAGCTTACTCTCAATACTGACAAGACCTACTTCATTCAGTTTGAAAACAAAGCCACAAATGTTTCACTTAACATAACGCTCAATGGTTCACCCATCACAAGACTCACAGAGGGAAAATTCCTAGGAATCCACCTTGACAATACAGTGGACCCCCGAGTTTCGTAAACCCCGGAAATCGTACATTTATGTAAGTATAATATTGTAAGTGCTTGTGGAAAAGTATTTTTGGGGGTCTGAAATAGACTAACCTACGTGACATTTTTCCTTAAGGGAGTAAATTCGTTCGGTAATGGCACTTGAGCAGACTTCAGGAGTGAAGTTTTTACGAAACTCGGGGGTCCACTGTAGTCTTAAATTCCAAACACATATATGTACAACAAATTTCCAAGACAATCTCAAAGACAGTAGGCATATTATCAAAGATACGCTATTATGTGCCACAATCAGCTCTCCTTGCACTATATCATTCACTTATCTACCTTTATCTCACCTATGGAATCTGTGCATGGGGCTCAACAACAATAAATCACCTTAGACCACTCATAACCCAGCAAAAGGCTGCAGTCAGGATGACAACAAATTCCCACTCTAGACAGCATACTCCACCAATATTCAAAACTCTAAAACTACTCACCGTAGAAAACATTCATACCTAGTCATGTGCCGACTACATACACAAAACTCTACATGCTAATATCAACCCTCCACTCAAAATTCTTCTCAACAACTTTAATAGGTCCCATGGCCACAACACAAGACACAGATCACTTTTTGACATACCCCGAGTCCATACCAACCAATGTAAAAATTCTATGCACATAAAGGGCCCCAGAATCTGGAATTCATTACCAATAAATATTAAATTAACCTTGTCTGAAAATCAATTTAAGACTCTTCTCAAAAATCACCTACTCACCCTAAACTAAATACTCATACTGTAAACTACTTTCAAAAATGCTCAATGTTATTTTCCTTAAGATAATCTCAATTTTATATTATCATCCGCCTAAACACTTGTTACAATTTACTATCATCATAATGTCATTTTAACAGTATAATATCATCATATTGTAATTTGAAATAAAATATATAACTAGAATAAACTCAATAAATTTCTCTAGTATTATGTACATAGTATATAAGTCATTAGATTAAGCTGCCCCTAATGCCATGGCATGCCAGTGGCTCTCCTTGCATTTCAGTTTTATGATTGTAACTACCAATATACAATGGACCCCCGAGTTTCGTAAAAACTTCACTCCTGAAGCCTGCTCAAGCACCATTACCGAACGAATTTACTCCCTTAAGGAAAAATGTCACGTAGGTTAGTCTATTTCAGACCCCAAAATACACTTCCACAAGCACTTACAATATTATACTTACATAATTTACGTTTTCCGGTTTACGAACTGGGTCCACTGTATATGTATACAGTGGTACCCTGGTTTACGATATTTTTTTGTTCCAGAATGCTGTTCAAGTGGCATTACCAAACGAATTTATCCCCATAAGGAATAATGTAAAATAGACTAGTTCTTTTAGATCCCCATAAATACACTTACAAAAACATTTAAAAAATTAAACTTATATAAAAGAGCGAGTTTGGAGACCATCATAAACCGGGGTACCACTGTACTTGCAAAGAAATAAAAAAATTATTTTATTTTATTTATTTTATTTATAACCCTGATTTTATTTGCACTTCCAGTGTAAGCAGTAAAGCATCATCAATAAATATTATAAAATATTACACAAATGGCCTTGTTACTGGGGCAGTAAAAGGATGTTTTTTTTATTTTTATTTTTTGAAGGCCAATAAAGGTAGATGTTGCTGTGTGAGAACATCCCTTCAAGGAGGAGACGATGTCTTGATGCTTGATCCAGGTAATTGTTACAAATCTCCCTTCCTTGGAACAAACTTGATTATCTCCCATTGCCCAGCCAATGTATGACCCCTACAAGTTTGGCACTTCTCCATGAATATTGTAATACTGAGTGAGATATGTATGGAGATGGAAAATAAGAGATTTTTTATAGGCCATGTCCATGTTTAATATAATTTATATCTTACAGTCTAGTCTTTATTTGAGTACCTTCTTAAGGTTAATAAAAATCTTAGGGTAAAAAATTTAGTTTATTTAGATTTACATTCTATAGGTATGTAATTTATTTTGTAGTTTAATTTTTTTTATCATTCTTTTGCAATATTTTTATACAATTTGTAATGCAAAGTAAATAGGTGCAAGATATAAAAGTTTGTCTCCCTTTTTAAAAGTTAGTCTTGATTATTAAGTCATTTAAAGAAATACCAGTAGCTGTACACCTTAAGACATATGGTACTAAAAATTTCTCACTGAATGAGGTATAGGTAACAATGAACATGTTACATATGAGTAAGTAAATGCCTTTTTACCTTAGCATTTTCACTGGACCGATAAGGGCAATACGGGCAAGAAAATGGCTTTTCTCCAGTGTGAATGCGAATATGTCTCTTTAGGTTCCATTGATCACTTGTTTGGTATGAGCAATGAGGACATGAAAATGGTCTTTCTCCTGTATGAATACGGAAGTGTTCCTTAAAGTGAGAGCGATTGGTACTCGTGAAGGTACAATGAGGGCATTGGTGAATTTTTGGCACCTTTCTGCTGCTGGTGAGAATCTTGCCAGCGCCTGTGACTCCTCTCACTTCAGACATTTGCCTGTCACTATCCAGGTGCACCTGTAGGAGATGTTTGTCTTATTCAGTGAACATCTTTGTGCACATCACGTGTTTAATGCTTCAAATCTATTACTGCTGAATACAGAATTAATTTAAAATATTACAGAACTATAATATTTATAAGAGGTCATTTTATTTTTTCTAGGTAAATTTAAATATAGTAATGCAAAATTTAATGAAGAACTATGTTAAGTATACTGGAAGAACAGTGAATAATGTTCTCATACAAATGTCTCAGATTTTTAAATTACAAAATGTTGTCTATAATTTCAATTACATAATTACTAAAGATTTCAAACAATAACATGGTTCAAATTTCTTCCTCTTAACTGAGTCACACAATATACTGTTGTCTTTAGCCTCACACTTTACAGCTGGTTAATTACCATGAAGAGCATAAACTGATAAGTCTTTCTGCATAAATTATGATCTCTGATCCTGATGCCTTCAAACTATGTACAAAGCACAATTTATAACTTTGGACAGATTAATGAAGGCAGGGAACAGAATGTTATTTCAGTTATGATTGTTAGAAAGTAATGATTCTCTAGACTTGACAAAGTGACTGATAATCCTTGACAAGGCACATTTATATTTAATAAATGTATAATTATTAGTATTGTAGTAGGGAAGGTGGAGGAAATAATCTCATTTAACATGACAATTTCCTATAAAATAACCTTTCTTGGTCTATTTATTTTTAAATAGTACATATCCAGAAAAGATACATTTTTTAACAAGAATCTTCAAATTCTATTTAATAGTTTATGTACAAATGTTAGCATGAGAAAACATCATCTTACAACAAGTAAGTTTACAGGTGATAAATTACAAGTACACGTA
>WNWK01025687.1:22500-28264 GCA_009830355.1 Cherax destructor
GGAAATCTTATGCATGTTTAAAATTGACAATAAAAGCTAGGATTAAATATGATGCAAAAAACTGGCCATATGAAGACAAAGATTGAGCTATTAAAATATAGTAGTGAAGGCAGAAAAAGTATTTCTTCTACTGCTACAGAGGCTTCATAAATTCAAAAACTACCGGGTAATATTCTCTACCACATGGTTTAAAAACAAAGATGGCACAGATGAAGTAGTTTAGATTATAATAACTATTCCACTAACACCTATTTACTTTTTTTATAATGGGTAGCAATTAGAGAAGATCTCTGTGTAATCTTTTTAGTGTTAAGCAATTGTACTCATAATCTAAGTTGCCTGAAATGCTGTGCATACTGTGTTCTTTTTAAATATTATGTTTATGTACTATATAATGGTTAGCAAATAAATTTTCTTTTATTTCAGAGAAGAATAAGTGCAGGTATGTCACAGTGTGTATACACTTTTATATTAAGTGTTTAACTGTATTGTGGAAGTACGTACTAAGTGCAATATACTATAAAATTTTACATTTTCCAGTCTTATATTGAATATATCTTATGAAATCTATGTTAAATAATTACTTTTTTTGTTTATTTTAAATAAATATTTGTATTTATATCAAAGAACTCCTTTACATTTTATAGACTTGTTTACAGAGAACACAGCATTTTAAATGAACTATTAAAAATCTATTATTATATTTAATTTACACTTCTTACTGCCTATTATTTGCTCATCTATTCATATCAGTCTTACTAAATCTGTCAACGTTAATTAACAACTAATTACTAAATTTAATATTTAAGTACCCATTAAAATTCAGCCAACTGAGCTTTATCTAAGTCCAGCTGACAACCTATAATTAAATTCCTAAAATTACTGAATTATATGTAATAAATTTCCTTGTGTCTTTTATATGTTTAGAACACTAAAGTGCAGTACTAAATTAGACATTCAGTTTTGGAGGATTGTAACTCAACTCTATGATAACCACCACTTCTCTCTCAATACATTAACTGAAAATAAAGAGATCTAAAACATTGAAAAATTAATCAAATATAATTACTGTATAATACAGATATATTTGAGATATATGTTTAAAGAATAATGTAATGATTTCATATAAATTTTAAATTGTATTATGTTTTCTACTTTCCTTTAATGATCTGCTCTAGATCAGGCTGGGAGACTAACATGAAAATAAAATCTTCATAGGCAAAAACTCACAATTAAATATTCAAGCTTATATTCCAAATTATTGTTTGTCTGTAAATGCCTGGTTGACCAGGATTAACGCCAGACAAGCCAGGCCCATGGCCGGGCTCCAGGAGTAGAAAGACTCGAAATTCATCAAAGGCATATCAAAAGTAAAGCTCTCTCAATCAAAATTTAAATTAAGCTAAGCTTGAAGTACAATATCTTAATAAATACTACCATATCCATATAATGTAGTTAATTGATAATCTCCACAAAAAAAAAAAAAAAAAAATTAAGTACTGTAATTTCAATATGTATTTACATTTAAGTATTATAAATCTGAACTAAAGCAAATAACCAGTATAGAAACCATCAAATCTCAAATTAATTTCTTTTTTACCTCACTGGCCATTATCTACCATCATTCATTCAATTGTTGTCTTGCAAGAAGTGTGTTGATATCACAATTCAGATTATCCCCTGACTGATACATCACCATCCTTCCTTCAGAGTGCAGGTACTGCCCCTCCCACCTCCAGGACTTAAGTCTGGGTAACCAGTGTTCCTGAATCCCTTCATAAATGGTATCTACCCTGCTCACACTCCAAAAGCATGTCTATTAAAACCACGTGTCTCCATTCACTTCTTTCTAACACACTCACACAAGCCCTGCTACATGTTCAAGCCCCTATAATTTGAAACCTCGTTTACCTCATCCCTCAAGCAATTTCTGGGACAACCCCTACCCCAGATTTATACACTCATTGTCATCCTATCCCTCTCTAAATGTTCAAACTACCTCAACAACCCCTCCTCAGCCCTCTAAATTATACCCTTTGGTGGCCCCACATTTTCTTTTAATTTTTACACTCCAAATACTGGTGCATAATATTCAGACCATACACTGCTTTCAAAAATACATTCATACATTTTCATATGAGGAACGAAATTATTTTTCTTCTGTGCTTGGTTTGAGGAACCACCTCAGAGGCACACTCCCTATAAATTGTATTCCTTTACCAACAGTTTCAAACCTTTTTACCACTTCTTCTTAGAGGCCCACTTCTGTCTCCAGTTCTTTAATGGATTCTAATTTTCTATGTTGAAACTGAACTGTCCCACCAACCCAATACCAATTAATATCTTTGACATGGCACTTGGCATGCCCATCTTGGTGGTTCATCAATGTGCATTATTATATACAGTGGACTCCCAAGTTTTGGTCATAATTCATTCCAGAAGGCTGCTCAAGTGCCATTACCGAACGAATTTACTCCCTTAAGGAATAATGTCAAGTAGGTTAGTCCATTTCAGACACCCAAAAATACACTTACAAAAGCACTTACAATATTACACTTACATAATTGTTCGATTTCCGAGGTGACCACTCGGGGGTCCACTGTACATATATGGAAAAGCACTAAACTGGTAAGTCACACAGCACCTGGGAAATGGGAGTTAATCAGATTTGATCTCAGGAATGGAAAGATAACTTCAATACTCCAGATCAAAAGCAGTTCACCAATATCAAAGCACTTTCCCTCTCCCCTTTGAAGTGCCAAACCAAGTACAGATTTTTTTTTTCTTTCTTAAAACATATTGCAGTATTCAGAACAATGGTTTTGCTTAACTACTTTAGGAAATTTACCGCCAGTCTTATATTACACTGATAACTGATAACAACAAAATCATTCAAGAGCATGAAAACCATAGTACTGTACCTATTCACAAAATACTACATCTCATTATCCTCACATAGTAGGTAATGGCATAGCCACTGGTTTCAAGACAAACCAACCTTGATGTACAGTACTCAGTGTGTGTTAAATTTATTGCAGTGCCTGTAATCAATCATAAATAGGAAAAACAAGTAGAAATTTAATTACTAGTTTAATTCAACACACAAGTTCTATTAGATAAGCACTGACATTTCAGCAGTTTGCCTACATGTTACTAATTATAACCATAATATTAACTAAGAAGCTGCCTCTAATTTATTTATAAGTACATACGTATATACAGTAAAAGTCTGATAAAATGGATCCCCAGAAAGAGGATGTTGGATAACAAGTAGAAAAAATGTGACAGGAAAAGGCTCAATATGTACATTTAATGGGATGTTTGATTAAAATAGCCATGAAGCAGACCAAATTCACTATGTCGAAAGGCTGTCCAGTCTGGTTACACACTCCACATATGCAAGTTTGTATGGTCCAGGCTTCGTCCAAGACCTATCATTTTCATTGTGGTGGTAGAGACAAACCTCTTATGACCAACTGGAAATTATGTTGCCAGAGACAAAATAATTATTTACAGGTGCAGACAGGGCAATACTGGGCAGGTAGGCAAGGAAGGGCAGGCAGGCAGGTGGGTTGGTGGGCGGGCAGGCAGGCAGGCAGGCAGGCAGATAGTCAGTCAGTTAGGCAGCCAACCAGCCAGTTAGCCAGCCATACAGGCAGCCAGCCAGAAAGCCAGTTAGATAGCCAGCTTGTTTAACCTTTAAACTGTTCAAACGTAAATCAACGTTTGTACCGCTAGTGCTCCAAACGTAGATCTAAGTTTTATTTTTCCTGCCTCCAAATTTGGCACAATTGGCCTGAGATTCCTGGTCAGTATAGAATGAGTCTTAACACTCGGTGTGCGCAGTATTAAAAAAGTCTGGGACCACTTAGTACCTTGTGGGAGCACCAGTTCTATTGAGCACCAGCTAAAGCAAATAGCGTGGCAAACACCAGGGATTCACTGATGTCATGTCGTATTAACACTCCCCTTTTAAGAGGAAAGTGATGTTGACCCAGAGTTTAGTGGCTTTGAGACGGATGTGGCCACAAGTGGTTGAGGAAATATAAAAAAAAACTCGATAATAACCCATGTGCAACATTTGTGGAACATCCTTTCATTTCTGATATGACTGGTAGTGTCATCCTGCCAGAATGTCCTATAACCTATGCCCTAAGTAAAGAGAAATGATTCTGGAACATGTGTAATACGTATTCATCAGGCTGGCCGGCTGGCTGGCTGGCTAGCTGGTTGACTGACTTTGGCTGTCTCTCTGTCTGTATCTGTTCTGTCTATATCTCTGTCTGTCTCTGTCTCTCACAGGTACACATAAGTACAGTTATTATACATAGTGTAAATTATCTAGGATAACCCAAAAATTCCAGGCAAAGTGCTGTACAGTGCTTGTAGATATAAGACAAAATAAGCATGACTGGCAAGTAATACGCTTTTCACTTGGTCAGGAATCAGACGTGATGACTGCATCGTGTGTAATACCTGTTGGTTAACGAGCCACTCCCTGAGACAGAGAGACAAGCAGGTGGAAAGACAGACACACACAGACAGACAGAAAGACAGATAAGCAGAGCTAGACAGACAGATAAGCAGAGCTAGACAGACAGATAAGCAGAGCTAGACAGACAGATAAGCAGAGCTAGACAGACAGATAAGCAGAGCTAGACAGACAGATAAGCAGAGCTAGACAGACAGATAAGCAGAGCTAGACAGACAGACAGATAGACAGACAGACAGACATGTTTGTGTGTAACAGTGAAAACAAATAAAGCCAGGGCTCCCTGGAGCAGTGCACATTCATCAAGTGTCACTCCACTGCTGCACTGTCAGCAGTTTAGTGACACTCGTCTTAACACCATGCTTCAAGGAGTTTTATATATACTCCAGCATGTCTAAAACATTCCTGAGACTTATAAATACTTTCTATTTATTTCTAGATAATAGTAAATGATCAAGGCAGGTGAAAATGTTCACCTGCCAGTGTGTTTGTGACTATTTGAGTACTATTTCAGCACCTAATATTAGTGTCAGAACAAAGATTGGCAATGAAATCACAAGAACTACTATAAATTGTAATTATCAGAACATAAAAATTATATAAATTAAAATAAAAATGAGAAAAAAAGGTATATCGGCAACACTTCTGCAAGTGGCAGGACTCGATGTTGCCATCAGGTGAGCATCCAGTGCCAACTTTGTGGTCTTATATCTCGGTAAGCACTGATCCTAATTTTTTTTTTTGGCCTTATTACACACATAAAATTGCTCTTTTTAATTTATAAAAAAAAAAACCTATTTTATTTTTCAAAATATTCGGAGCGCTGGCAGTGAAAACGTAGATCTACATTTGGACAGTTTAAGGGTCAAGAATTGCAGACGTAATATTTACATTCTTGTTGTCACAAGTCTCTTGTATCTGGCACACGTATATTCTGTCTCTGTTGCCTGTCTCTGGTAAATGTACAGTATGCCTGCCTTCGTTCCACCTCTGTACCCCCATACTTACCTCAAACACACCCTCCACTATCGCTACATTTAACCCTTTGACTGTCGCAACCCCTAATCCTGAGTGCTCTCCTGCTGTCACAAAATATTTGAAAAAAAAAAAAATCTTATCAAAATGTTAAGATTATTTTTTTGATTGTTTTTATCCTAAAATTTTTTTTGCGATCAGTACTTACCGAGATATGGAGGCGTAAAGTTGGCAGAAAATGAGCCGCATATGGCAACAGCGGCGAATGCCGCGCTCACTCAGTAAACTTTGTTTACT
>WNWK01025688.1:0-10000 GCA_009830355.1 Cherax destructor
ATTGATACTTTCCCAAGTTGATCTGGTAATATATAGCTTTTCCCACCCTCGCTGATCGCCCTAATTGTGAAGGGCTGTGTAACCTGGAAATGGCATAACATCTGAAATATAGGTTTTACCCAGGTCTCAGTGAGTGTGATGATTGAATATTGGTCTGTAGGGATTGGAGTAGTGCTGTGAGGTCATCATAATGTTTGCTAAAAGGATCTAACATTGTAATTAAAAGATGGTTATTTTATTGTTGGCTCTGAGTAATGTCATTGTGATCTGCCGTGTAGTAATTACAGTTGCTATTGGAATCATGTAAGTCGCATTTTAATAATAGGTTGATGTCAGGATCAATGCCTGTAATCATAAGATTTAGTGTGATTCTATAACTGAACTTGAGAACAATGGAATATGCTAAACTTATTAATATGATACTAGATTAATTATTCTTACAAACTAATTGGATTTTACAATTTTGAACAATTTTCACAGAGATATAGGATATTTGTACAATGTTGATGATTTTACTAATACGTATATTGAAGAAGTGGACTAATAGTAAAAATGGTTTTTAATCAAATTCTAAGTAAATAAAGTGATCACTAATACTGTATATAGTTAAGGTTGGAAAATTGTAGTGGTAAATATGTATTAAAAAATATAGCAGTAAATGCAATTATAGAAATAGATATGCTATATAAAAAAGTTACATATATAACTACTGGATTATTACAATTTTGAAAAATTTTCACAGAGATATAGGATAGTGTATAATGTTGATGATTTACTAATTGAACTGGCCTAATGAAATGGTTGAATAGTTACTATGACTAGTATTAAATTGGTTTGGATAATTATTTGAATTCAATATTGCTGGTTGAAATTTTGAATATATAAAAACAATAAGAGATAAATGAATGTAAGAACTATTTTAGAGAATATAGAGATTAATTTTATAAAAGTTCTATCTAGGCTGGAATATTGCTGCGCACTAACTGCTGCCTTTCAAGAGCAGGTGAAATTGTGACCTTGAAAATGTGCAGAACCTTCACGGCACACTTTATAACTGCGATAAGCCACCTCATTACTGGGAACAGCAGAGTTCCTAAACCTGTACTCCTAGAACGCAGGCGGGAGATACATTGTTATATACGTGGAAAATTCTCGAGGATTAGTACCAAACTTGCACACAAAATCGCACTCCCTACGAAAGCAAAGACTGCGGCAGGCGATGTAACATCCCCCAATGAAAAGCAGGTGTGCCACTAGCACGTTGAGGGACAACACAATAAGTGACAGGGGCCCAAGATTGTTCAACTGCCTCAGCATACATCAGGGGATTACCAACAAGCCCCTGGCTGTCTTCAAGCTGGAGCACTGGACAGGTTTTTAAAGTCGGTACCTGACCAGCCCCAGGCTGTGGTTCGTACGTTGGACTGCGTGCGGCCAGCAGTAACAGCCTGGTTGATCAGGCTCTGGTCAACATGAGGCCTGGTCAGAGACCGGGTGCAAAAGGGGCGTTGACCCCTGGAATTTTCTCCAGTTAAACTCCAGGTAAACAGCACATTCTCTCACAAATTATTTACGTTGATGGTTCTGTTCACCAATCCACTGGTGCAGCTGGTAGTGATGTTGTCATACAGGTGATGGCTCTCTTAAAGAAATTGGAGCACGCATCAATAACTGGACCTCTACCCTTCAGACAGAACTGTTTGCCATACTCCTTGCACTCAAATGCGTCCATGTATCTGAGTTGACTCTTTAATTGAGATGATTCTCTGTCACCCATAAATGCTCTCAACTCATTAAGTATAAATTGTAGCATGCTTGTGTCAGAAGCCAGACACAGGTATGGTAGGATTGTGGACAGTGGGTCAGAGTGCACATGCTGTGGATTCCATCTCACATTGGTCTTCTGCATGATAAAACTGATAAATTGGCTAAGTTTATGCTTTCAAAGAGAGTAGATTACAATCTTGGCTTGTCAGTTAGCAGTTTGAGAACAATAATACGAAAAAGAACTTCAACTGAATTTTATTGACTTAATACTCGGAGATTGACACCAGTCAGTCCATCTATCATCATTCTGTCATGCAGGAGGAGCCACACATGTCTATGGTGCATCAACAAAATAAGCAGACTCTTGGATGTGCCACCGCCCGCCTCCGGCTGGGTTACCGTAATCTTTTGGCAGGTTAAATCACCACACCAGATGTAGGCCAAACAAGATATATAAACTTTGCCAGTTGGATTATTGTCACACCTGCGTCATTATGTACAGGTGCGATAGGTAAGGAATTCAGAGACAACTCACTCAGAAATGTTCAAGATATGTCAAAGTATTTTTATCCACAGTGGTATATTACAAGTTTTAGTTAGTTTTGATACCTTTATTATGCCCCATACCACATCCTGTGGGCGGTAGTCAAAAGATTACAGGGTTACATATGTAATGGGTCCAGGGGACTGGACCCCAAAGTTTGATAATGAGCAAGTTACAAAGGTAATGAACTCTGAAGTTACAAAGGTAATGAACTCTGGGATTACAAAGGTAATGAACTCTGGGTTACAGGTAATGAATCATGTAAGTAAATTTACTTACTTACGTTTATACATAGTTACAATCATGGACAACCATTCTGGAAAAATACCCTGACTTTGCACCCTGTAAATAAACATTACCACACACACACGTGTGTGTGTGTGTGTGTGACCCAACAATTAATATTTGCACCAATAAATCATTAAAGTTGTGACCGGGTGTAGACTAGTAAGTACTCATTACTTTATAATTTGTTTATGGTGCAACCATGTATAAACGTAAGTAAATTTGCTTACCTCATGATTCATGCCTTTGAAACTTGGGTTCATGCAGCACAGCCACCTTGTTCAGCTATCAAAAGCTTTTGAGACCAATCTCTGGACCCATTATCTCCCTCTATAATCTGTAAATACCTTTGTAACTTGTCATGATTGTGACCAGATCTACCTGAGTTCATTACCTTTGTAACTTGCTCAGCTATCAAAACTTTGAGACCAGTCTGGACCCATTATGTACCTCTGTAATCTTTGACTACCCTTACACCATGGGTATGGGGTGCATAATAAAGATATTAAAAACTAACTAAACTAACGAGAAATGCCTAGGCAAGCTGGTAGCTTCCTGTGTACTTAATATTTGTATATATAAACCACACGTAGTAAGCTTTGCAAAGAAATAAAAACAATTATTTTTATTTTCCAAGATTGAAGGACCTCAATGGAAATAAGACAGTCCCCGATGATGCATTGACTTTCTTTGGTTGCATCTGAGTGGCTAACCCTCCAGGTTAAATTCGAACAAATCTTATCTTAATCTTATTTCCACTGTGGTGCTTGATGGTAGAGTGTGACCACTGAGCAGCAGAATTACACTCCACCACTGCAGTATGACCACTGAGCAACGGGTACCTCCACACTGCAGTGTGACCACTGAAGCAACAGGTACCTCCACACTGCAGTGTGACTGACCCCTGCTCACAGGTTTACCTGCTTACAGGACCCACTGCTCACAGGTTGCACTGCTCACAGGCTGCACTGCTCTGGGTTGCACTGCTCTGAGTTGCACTGCTCTGGGTTGCACTGCTCACAGGTTGCACTGCTCATACGTCCCTATGTCTCCTTCACATATATGGGCCGTGTCTGGGAGATTCACGGTAGCTGTGTCAAATCAGTTATATGTTAGAGTGTAAGGTAAGCTGAGCTTGGCACGTGTCTCTACACCAATATTAACATCGTTCATGAACTAAGGTTGAACCTCCTTACTCGTCTATAACTTGGGGTAATTGATTTGTTCAGTTGTCGGTTATATCATATAGTCAGTCATTGCCATATAAGCTGAATATTTGCTGTAATTTTGCCTTGTAATCACCACTTGTCATTTTGCAGACAAAACATATGAAAAACACAACTAGTGGGGTAAACACCGCTCTTGGCCCACCTTGTCAGGGTAGTGTTTTTTTTTTTTGCTGTAAGTCCTTTCATAAAAAAACTGCCACTCATATTATCTTATCCACATTGAGCACTTACAAAGTCTACACTAGACGTAACTTGAAGATCTTAATGGTAAGTGCTGCATCCTTGTGAATGTGCTTACATTTTTCTAGATTTTTTATGGACTGTTGCAGCAAGGACAGTTAAGATATTCATTTATCACTCACACTGGATAATTTTGACTATTCATTTTATATGAAGATAGGCAGATTCTTGTGGACCCATAGGTTTAATGTTTGTTGTGTTTTAATTACTGTACTTTCTGTAACAATTGCTGTACTGTAACAATTGCTGTACTGTAACAATTACTGTACTGTAACAATTGCATTTGTACTGTAACAGTACTGTACTGTAACAATTTACTGTACTGTAACAATTACTGTACTGTAACAATTACTGTACTGTAACAATTACTGTACTGTAACAATTACTGTACTGTAACAAACTTTCAAACCCAATATTATTTTACTTAAGATAATCTCAATTTGATATGTTCATCCTCCTTAACTTACTTGTTGTGTTCATATCATCATATTGTCATTTAAAATCTTATAGTATCATCATTTTCTTAATTTGAAATAAAATATATAACTAGAAAAGCTCAATAATTTTTTTCTAGTATTGTTATTATACTAGTAGCATCAACATACTGTAACTTGAAATAAAATATACAACTAGATTAAACTCAATAATTTCTCTTGTATTGTCTTTTAATAGTATATGTATAACCATATTATAATTTAAAATAATGCAGAACTAGAATAAGCTCAATCAATTTCTTTAGCATTAAGTGTAGTGATATGCAACTTTACTTATTTTATAAATTATCAACCATAACTTTTTATTATTTTATTATTATTATTGCTTTAATTTGTTTAATCTGATTTAATTAATTTTATAATGAAGACAAAAATTGCTCAAAACTATGTTCAAATTTCATAGCTTAAATACTCACCTTTACTCATTGTATACTATCTACAAAAATTCTTACAATTTAGTTTTAAGTTAATTTTTAGTCTGCCCAAAATGCCCTGCATACTAGGGGCTTTTGGCATGTACACCTCATGTAATCTCAATAACCAAATGTAATTCTTTGTATCATGTCCAAATAAAAATATTATTATATTATTATTATTATTATTATTATAAGTCTTTAGAATAAACTGCCCTAATGCCATGGCATGCCAGTGGCTCTCCTTGCATTACAGTTTTAGTGTAACTACCAATAACAGTGTACACTTGTAACATGCATCGAAATAAAAATATTATTATTATTATTATTATTATTATTATTATTATCATTACCTAATTCTTAAATTACATAAATAATATTATCCAACATGATTTAGCCTAGTAGCTGCTAAACTATCATTATGAACAACCCCTACCTCTAACAACACCACTCCAAGAATAATTTCATGTACTGGCCAGGGAGTACAACATCGTTTAGGAGTGAAGAAAGAGCAGGATGTGAGTGTGGGGGAGGTGCGTGAGGCATTATAGAATGAAAGGGTAAAGCAGCTGGAATTGACGGAATCATAAACAGAAATGTTAAAAGCAGGGGATATAGTGCTGGAGTGGTTGGTATTTTGTTTAATAAATGTATGAAAGAGGGAAGGTACCTAGGGATTGGCAGGAGCATGTATAGTTCCTTTATATAAAGGAAGGGGGATAAAGAGAGTGTAAAAATTATAGGGAATAAGTTTACTGAGTATACCAGGTAAAGTGTATGGCAGGGTTATTATTGAAAGAATTAGAGGTAAGACAGAGAGTAGGATTGCAGATGAGCAAGGAGGCTTTAGAATGGGTAGGGGATGTAGATCAAGTGTTTACAGTGAAGCATATGTGAACAGTATTTAGATAAAGGTAGAAGTTTTTATTGCATTTATGGATTTAGAAAAGGCATATGATAGAGTGGATAGGGGAGCAATGTGGCAAATGTTGCAAGTGTATGGAATAGGTAGTAAGTTACTGAAGGCTGTAAAGAGTTTTTATGAGGATAGTGAGGCTCAGGTTAGGGTGTGTAGGAGGAGATTACTTCCCGGTAAAAGTAGGTCTTAGACAGGGATGTGTAATGTCACCATGGTTGTTTAATATATTTATAGATGGGGTTGTAAAGAAGTAAATGCTAGGGTGTTGGGGAGAGGTGGGATTAAATTTTGGAGAATTAAATGCAAATGGGAGTTGACACAGTTACTTTTTGCTGATGATACTGTGCTTATGGGAGATTCTAAAGAAAAGTTGCAAGGTTAGTGGACGAGTTTGGGAGAGTGTGTAAAGGTAGAAAGTTAAAGTGAACATAGATAAGAGTAAGGTGATGAGGGTATCAAACGATTTAAATAAAGAAAATTGGATATCACATTGGAGAGAGGATTATGGAAGAAGTAAATGTTTTCAGATATTTGGGAGTTGAGTGTCAGCGGATGGAGTTTATGAAGGATGAGGTTAACCATAGAATTGATGAAGGAAAAAAGGTGAGTGGTGCATTGAGGTATCTGTGGAGACAAAAACGTTATCCATGGAGGCAAAGAAGGGAATGTAGAACAGTATAGTGGTACCAACACTCTTATATGGGTGTGAAGCATGGGTTGCAAATGCTGCAGCGAGGAGGAGGCTGGAGGCAGTGGAGATGTCCTGTCTAAGGGCAATGTGTGGTGTAAATATTATGCAGAAAATTCGGAATGTGGAAATTAGGAGAAGGTGTGGAGTTACTAAAAGTATTTGTCAGAGGGCTGAAGAGGGGTTGTTGAGGTGGTTTGGTCATTTAGAGAGAATGGATCAAAGTAGAATGACTTGGAGAGCGTATAAATCTGTAGGGAAGGAAGGCGGGGTAGGGGTCGTCCTAGAAAAGGTTGGAGGAAGGGTAAAGGAGGTTTTGTGGGCGAGGGCTTGGACTTCCAGCAAGCTGTGTGAGGATGTTAGATAGGAGTGAATGGAGACGAATGGTTTTGGGACATGACGATCTGTTGGAGTGTGAGCAGGGTAACATTGTGTGAAGGGATTCAGGAAACCAGTTAATTGATTTATTGGACTTGAGTCCTGGAAATGGGAAGTACAATGCCTGCACTTTAAAGGAGGGTCTGAGATAGTGACAGCTGGGAGGGACTTTTCTCAGCTGTCGTATCTGAGCTCCTCTGCAAAGACAGTGATTATGTATGAGTGTGGTGAAAGTGTTGAATGATGATGAAAGTTTTTTTCTTTTTGGGATTTTCTTTCTTTGGGTCACCTGCCTCGGTGGAGACGGCCGACTTGTTGAAAAAAAAAAATATATATATATATATATATATATATATATATATATATATATATATATGTATATATATATATGTATATTTATATGTTTTTTTTTTTATTAACACATCGGCCGATTCCCACCAAGGCAGGAGTGGCCCGAAAAGAAAAACTTTCATCATCATTCACTCCATCACTGTCTTGCCAGAGGGGTGCTTTACACTACAGTTATAAAACTGCAACATTAACACCCCTCCTTCAGAGTGCCGGCACTGTACTTCCCATCTCCAGAACTCAAGTCCGGCCTGCCGGTTTCCCTGAATCCCTTCATAAATGTTACTTTGCTCACACTCCAACAGCACGTCAAGTATTAAAACCATATGCCTCCATTCACTCCTATCAAATACGCTCACACATGCTTGCTGGAAGTCCAAGCCCCTCGCACACAAAACTTCCTTTACCCCCTCCCTCCAACCTTTCCTAGGCCGACCCTACCCCGCCTTCCCTCCACTACAGATTTATACACTCTCGAAGTCACTCTGTCTCGTTCCATTCTCTCTACATGTCCAAACCACCTCAACAACCCCTCCTCAGCTCTCTGGACAATCGTTTTGGTAATCCCGCACCTCCTCCAATTTCCAAACTCCGAATTCTCTGCATTATATTCACACCACACATTGACCTCAGACAGACATCTCCACTGCCTCCAGCCTTCTCCTCGTTGCAACATTCATCACCCATGCTTCACACCCATATAAGAGCGTTGGTATAACTATACTCTCATACATTCCCCTCTTTACTTCCATAGACAAGGTTCTTTGTCTCCACAGACTCCAAGTGCTCCACTCACCCTTTTCCCTCATCAATTCTATGATTCACCTCATCCTTCATAGACCCATCCTCGACATGTCCACTCCCAAATATCTGAATACATTCACCTCCTCCATACTCTCTCCTCCAATCTGATATCCAATCTTTCGTCACCTATTCTTTTGTTATCCTCATCACCTTACTCTTTCCTATATTCACTTTCAATTTTCTTCTTTTACACACCCTACCAAATTCATCCACCAACCTCTGCAGCTTCTCTTCAGAATCTCCCAAAAGCACAGTGTCATCAGCAAAAAGCAACTGTGACAACTCCCACTTTGTATTTGCTTCTTTATCTTTTAGCCCAACACCTCTTGCCAAGACCCTCGCATTCACTTCTCTTACAACCCCATCTATAAATATATTGAACAACCACGGTGACATCACACATCCTTGTCTAAGGCCCACTTTTACTGGGAAATAGTCCCCTTCCCTCCTACACACTCTAACCTGAGCCTCACTATCCTCATAAAAACTCTTCACTGCTTTCAGTAACCTTCCTCCTATTCCATACACCTGCAACATCTGCCACATTGCCCCCTATCTACCCTATCATACGCCTTTTCCAAACCCATAAATGCCACAAAAACATCTTTACCCTTATCCAAATACTGTTCACCTATATGTTTCACTGTAAACACTTGGTCTACACACCCCTACCTTTCCTAAAGCCCCCTTGTTCATCTGCTATCCTGCTTTCTGTTTTACTCTTAATTCTTTCAATAATAACTCTACCATACACTTTACCAGGTACACTCAACAGACTTATTCCCCTATAATTTTTGCACTCTTTTGTCCCCTTTGCCTTTATACAAAGGAACAATACACGTCTCTGCCAATCCCTAGGTACCTTACCCCCTTCCATACATTTATTAAATAATAGCACCAACCACTCCAAAATTATATCCCCACCTGCTTTTAACATTTCTATCTTTATCCCATCAATCCCAGCTGCCTTACCCCTTTCATTCTACCCACTGCCTCACGAACTTCCCCTACACCCACAACTGGCTCTTCCACACTCCTACAAGATGTTATTCCTCCTTGCCCTACACACGAAATCACAGCTTCCTGTCTTCATCAACATTTAACAAATCCTCAAAATATTCTCTCCATCTTCCCGATACCTCTAACTCTCCATTTAATAACTCTCCTCCTATTTTTAACTGTCAAATCCATTTGTTCTCTAGGCTTCCTCAACTTATTAATCTCATTCCAAAACTTTTTCTTATTTTCAACAAAATTTGCTGATAACATCTCACCCACTCTCTCATCTGCTCTCTTTTTACATTGCTTCACCACTCTTTTAACCTCTCTTTTCTCTCCATATACTCTTCCCTCCTTGCATCACTTCTACTTTGTAAAAACCTCTCATATGCTAACTTTTCTCCTTACTACTCTCTTTACATCATCATTCCACCAATCGCTCCTCTTCCCTCCTGCACCCACTCGCCTGTAACCACAAACTTCTGCTGAACACTCTAACACTACATTTTTAAATCTACCCCATACATTTTCGACCCCAATGCCTACACTCTCACTAGCCCATCTATCCTCCAATAGTTGTTTATATCTTACCCTAACTGCCTCCTCTTTTAGTTTATAAACCTTCACCTCTCTTTTACTTACTGATTCTATTTTCCTTGTATCCCATCTACCTTTTACTCCCACTGTAGCTATAACTAAAAAGTGATCTGATATATCTGTAGCCCCTCTATAAACATGTACATCCTGAAGTCTACTCAACAGTCTTTTATCTACCAATACATAGTCCAACAAACTACAGTGGTACCCCGGTTTACGATGGTCCCCAAACTCACCCTTTTATGTAAGTTTATTTTTTTAAATGCTTTTGTAAGTGTAATTTTGGGGGTCTAAA
>WNWK01025688.1:15000-28264 GCA_009830355.1 Cherax destructor
CTTCATCAGGAACAGCATCAGACGACATTTAGGGAAATTGATTCACAGGAGGAGGATGGACAGGGTGGTGCCTTCTTCATGGATTAAGAAATTTGTTCCAAGTGGAACGATGTGCAAAGTTTTGTTGAACAATTTCACCCTGAGCAAGGTGAAATAAGCCATCTCTGCAACCAGTTCAGTGACAGAGCCATGTTGCACTTCAGAAAAATGATAAAGAGGCACCAGAAACAGAGCACTCTTGAGAGTTATTTTTCAAGGCAGGGGTCCAGTGACTCTCAAGCTGGTCCTAGTGGCATTAAAAGAAAAAAAAGTAAGTAACCCCAGATAAGGACTTGTTACCTGAAGTCCTTATGGAGGGGGATTCCCTTCCAAGCACTAACCCCTCTCCCTGTCCTCCCTATCTTCCAGATGCCAGCAACTCTCTTCAATAAAGGTAAGTAAATGTTATTTTAAATGTTTAATTATAAATTTACAGTATTAGTTTATAATTGTTTTGTGTATGTAAAACTATAGTATTTATTCTTTAAAAAAAATGAATTTTTTGTGAATATTTTTGGGTGGAACAGATTAATTGTATTTACATTATTTCTTATGGGAAATAAGGTTTCAAGTTTCGAGTAATTCGTTAAGGTCTAGCTCCTGGAACGGATTATGACCAATAGTCGAGGAACCACTGTATTATACATTGATGGGGTTGTATAAAATAATTTAAACACTGTTTAACCCTTTGACTGTCGAGACCTCTGCTCACAAACTTGCTCTCAGTGTTGAAGAATTTAAAAAAAAAAAAAATTTTCTTATGAAATGATAGAGAATCTTTTCCCAATGGTAATGACACCAAAAGTACGAAATTTAATGGAAAACTTACAGAATTATGCTCTCGTGAAGTTAACGATCTCGGCGATATTTACGCATCGGCGATTTCGCCCATTTTGAGCCTATTTTCGGCCAATTCCATTGTTCCAGTCAACAAAACTCATAGCTATTTCTTTAGAACTCCATTTGTTCTATCGATTTAGTACAAGAAACCGTGCATTTACCAATTTCAACTACCCAATAAAGTGGTCAGAAATTGGCAATTTGGCCAATTTCACGCAAATTAAAAAAGATGCCAATTTCAAAATAGGGTCCAGAATGAACAATGTAGACATTCCTGGCACTAAAATAACATTTTCTCTGTTCATCAGCCACGTCTCCAGGCCCCTCTTATATTACTCTTGCTTTCTATTTTGAATTTTTATTCACACAAAAAATAGAAGATTTACTGTTATGCAACCTACTGCATTATTGTAATAATTGTATAAATAATGTCAACCCACTCGTGACTGCGTATTAGAATGGCTAGTTGGACAATGACATCATTTGTTTACTCTTGAACATCGGCAAAAATCGAACATTTCAGCTACTTTAAGCTCAATTTCCTTTTCATCGTGAAACCAATTGAAATCATCTTTATTTCTGTAATATGTCTTTCATTCTATCAAATGAGACCAATTATTATCATCATTATTATAATAAAAAATGAGACCAAGAAAACGAGAATACAGTAGACCATCATTTGGCACGATAGTTACGTTCCTGAAAATGTTGTGTTAGATAATTTTGTGTTAAATAATTAAAAGAACTTGCGGGAAAAATAGGGTTACGTTCCTGGGAGTCCCCAAAAAGCCAAACAAGTTTTTTTAGACCAATAGATCTTACAAAAATAAAAGTGAATATGTAATTGTAGTTCATTATCGTGATGTATTATATTGTTTTTACTGCTTAAGACTACAAATGTAACAGAAATAATAGTATTTACCTTAAATTGTGGGTGCTGGTGTTTGTGGATGATTGTGAAGAGAGTGGAGAGTTATGCTGTAGCCCTACTGGGCTGAGGTGGATAGTAGAGGTTCTGGAGCTGAAGTTGATGGTTGTACTGAGTGTCTAACTTTAAGTCAGTCAAGTCAGTCAGTCATTCAGTAAGTCAGTAAGTCAGTTAAGTCATTCAGGCAGTGAAGTCATTCAGTCAGTAAGTCATTCAGTCAGTAAGTCAGTCAAGTCATTCAGTAAGTCAGTCAGTCAGTCAAGTTAATCAGTCAGTCAGTCAGTCAGGTCATTCAGTCAGTCAAGTCATTCAGTCAGTTAAGTCATTCAGTCAGGAAGTCAGTCAAGTCATTCAGTCAGTAAATCAGTCAAGTCAGTCAGTAAGTCAGTCACACAAACTTATGTTTACCTCTTTTTATGTTTACAAAGTAACACTTCATTACAGCCACGGGTTATGTCTTGTCTAATATCTTTTTCTTCGTTAATTCTAAGACTTAAATGCTTATACCTTTTCTTGCCACTTTGAGCAACACTTTGATTGCTTGGCAGATACAAGATATATTAATTTAAAGATCAAAATACAATTCACTCTCTCAGAGGACTTTTTATTGACGCGTATGAAATACGTACGAATGCTGGGATGGTGTGGTCCAGGGTGGCTGGGGATCGCCGGTGGTGTCCCCCGCTGAACAACAACAAGGCTGATTGTGGGAATGGTTATTTGTTTTTCCTTCCCACAAACTGTAAGTAAGTTTATTCACGTATACACAGATACAGTTATGAGATTATCATACATAGCAGCTGTAGAGAACCTAGATAACCCAAAAAATCAGAGTGACTTAGTTCCTTTGTCTGACTTTTTTTGGGTTATCCTAGGTTCTCTACACATATGCTGCTATGTATGATAATCAATGTAACTGTACTTACCTAATTGTGGTTGCAGGGGTCGATACTCAGCTCCTGGCCCCGTGTATCTGAATAAACTTACAGTTTGAGGGAAGGAAAAAACAAATTCCCTTTTCCTCTAAGCACGAGGATTGGGCTTACACTTGAAATCACCTTATGCATTACCGAAAAGGAGCAAGGTGAAGCGATCCTTTGCTGTCTTGAAGCCTGGTGCACTTTTCTCTTGCTGACTGATATAAGTTCATGTTGGCATTTTCTTCCAGAAAACACTTCTCTCGTCAGCATTAAGCACTTGAAGTGGCTCATAGCCACCCTCAGTAGGACCCCCACTGACTCAATGGTTTAACCCACCGCGGGCTACCGTGTATTCAAAATTTTTTCCACTCCCGTGAACCGTGTAATATCATTTTTACGTCGTGTTAGATAATAATGTGCCGCAATTCTTCAATCGTGCAATACCCGTAACGTGTAACATAATCTCGTGCTAAATGACGGTCTACTGTACAACCATAAATACTATATGAAAATACACCTCAAAGTCGGCGTTTTAATCCAAAAGGACGGTCGGAGTTTTTTTCTCAATATGCACTGCGTGCTGCAGGATTTTTTTATACTGTGCACACTGACCCATTCTCTCACATGTGTGCCTACCAGCTTTCTCCCGCTTGATTTGAAGCCGCTAGAATTTTGGAGTATATATACGTCAAAAACATTGGCTTGTAAGACGTATATATACGACCAAAACCGTCAAAGGGTTAATACTAAAATATGTAATTTAAACACAGATTAATACTAAAATACATATATAAATACAAAAGAATTAGAAGAAATAAATGCAAATTTAACCTCATTTTACTTTGCTGAAAAGAGTCAAGTGCCTACTAGGATAGTGCTGAGAAGGGAGGAGGAGGCAATGTTATTGTTTGGAAGGAGAGTCTCCTCTTTTCTGTCTCTTTTTTTCTATTTGGACCTGGTTGAAGCTCACCAGGTTTGACTTTTACTAAAAATCTGTCCAAAGAACTTTGCTTCTGCCTTCTCCTCAGGATGATTCAGAAATGTGACATTGTCTGATCATTCCAGACAATGCTATTACGGCTAGTTTGGGCTTTGTTGGTGTGGTACTTTTCTGCAAAGTTTTTGATGTCCATCCATTTGGGAAAGCTTTCCTTGATTAATGAAGTAGGGGCTTCCTCTATCTCCTCTTCCAAGCCTGAAGAGAGTGCATCCATCTTAGTTTTATGCTCCTCCTTCTCAAGTTCCTGCAGCTCCTCAGTGATCAGCTCTTCCCTGTGCCCCTCCACTAACTCCTCCACATCACCATCACTCACATCCAGACCCATGAACCTGCCCAGAGAAACAATATCCTCCACTATAGACACAGCCTCAAAGTCCCTTTCAGCCACTGCTTCTGGCCACAAATTCCTCCAAGCAGAGTTCATTGTTCTGTATTGATGCTAGTGGACAGTCGTGGCTTTGTCTCAAGAGGTAAACAAGGGTAGTGCGTGGTGCCGTGATTCATTTTGACAATTTCTAGCACGCGAGTCATATTCCAAACAAAGGTCATATACCAAGCAAAAAATTTTTGCGTCCAAACAGGACATATACCAAGTTGAACTTATTCCAAAGTGGACATATACCGAGGTACCACTGTGTATATATATATTCCTGGAAATGGGAAGTACAATGCCTGCACTTTAAAGGAGGGGTTTGGTATATTGGCAGTTTGGAGGGACTTCTAAACTGTTGTATTTGACCGCCTCTGCAAAGACAGTGATTATGTATGAGTGAGGTGAGAGTTGAATGATGATGAAAGTATTTTCTTTTTTGGGATTTTCTTTCTTTTTGGGTCACCCTGCCTCGGTGGGAGACAGCCGACTTGTTGAAAAAAAAATATATACAGTGGACCCTCGGTTTTCGTGCACCTCCAAACTCAAACAATTATGTAAGTGTATTTTCGTAAGTGCTTTTGTAAGTGTACTTTTGGGGGGTCTGAAATGACTAATCTAATTTACATTTGTCCTTAAGGGAACAAATTCGTTTGGTAACGGCACTCAAACAGCATTCTGGAAAGAATTTTCAACGAAAACTGAGGGTCCACTGTATAACAATACAATTAATTCAGAATGTATTATTATTATTATAATCAAATAGAAGCGCTAAACCACAGGGGTTATACAGTGCTGCAGGTTATTGTAGGATGCAGGGAGAGTGGGTTGTAAGAGGGAGATGGATGATTAGTAGGGTATGGAGTGCAGCATGACGGTGGATAGTGCAGGGATAGAGGGTAGCAAGAGATCGAGGTAGAAGGGACTGAGGGAGGTGCTAGAGGTATAATCTTCAGAGTTTGTGTAGTAAGTCAGTTTCTGTCAAAAAGTCAACAAGAGAGTCAGGATTAAAGGAGGGTCCATCTGCAAGAAGGGAAGGTAAAGAAAGGGCCGCAGAGCGAAGACGTCGTTGGAGGTAAATTCTGCGCGCTCGTTGATAGAGTGGGCAGTCCAGCAGAATATGTCGAACAGACACTGGAACCTGACAATGCTCACAGAGAGGGGCAGGGAGCCTCTCCATGAGATACCCGGGAGTAAGATGAGTGTTGCCGATGCGAAGACGGGAGAGTGTAGTCTCCCAACCTCGACATTGGTGACAAGAAGAAGGCAAGAAACCTATAACCGGTTTAATAGAATGAAGTTTGTTATTCAGCAGGTCAGACCAGCGTTGTTGCCAACGGGTGCAAAGGTGGGTAGCAATGACCGCAAAATAGTCCGTGAAAGGAACACCTCTATATGAAACTGGAAGGTCATGTACTGCTGACCGCGCAGCAGTGTCTGCCTGTTCATTGCCCTGTACGTCAACATGACCAGGGACCCAACAAAAGACAATATCTTTATGCTTGCTAAAGATACGGCGTAACCAAATGTGGATACGAAGAACTAGGGGGTGAGGTGTATCAATTTTACGGATAGCCTGTAAAGCACTAAGGGAGTTTGAAATGACCACAAATGGTGATACAGGCATAGATACAATACGGAGAAGTGCCACAAGAATGGCATACAATTCAGCCATAAATATGCTAGCCGAGGGTAATAGATGCCCTCGTACGACGCTGTCCGGAAACACTGCTGTGAATCCGACGCCGTCAGATGACTTTGAACCATCGGTGTATACTGCGATGGCATGGGAATGAGAACGGAAATGGTCTAGAAAGAAAGAGCGAGAAACCGTCGTAGGTAGTTGGGCTTTCGCGCAAGGCAGAGGAATAGAACAGACACGGACAGCAGGAACTTCCCAAGGGGGCAGAGGAAAGGGTGAAGCCACATGAACATATAAAGGCGGAAGCTGAAGGGAAGACAAGAGTGAATGCAGACGAAGAGAAAAGGGACGAAGTAAACAGGGGCGACGAACAAATAACGAGCGTCTACTAACATCTGTGACAATCCTATACATGGAAGGATTGCGGAGGTCATGAGAGCGAACATAATAGCGAATGCAATGTGCATCACGACGATCGGACAAGGATGGAATGTTCGCTTCTACATAGAGGCTCTCAACCGGGGGAAAAACGAAAAGCACCAGGCATAAGCGTAATCCCTGGTGATGGATGGGATTAAGGTGGGAAAGATGGCAGGAGAGGCTGCCGAATATATCTGGTCACCATAATCGAGTTTCGATAAAATTAGGGCCGAATGTAGGCGAAGGAGAGTTCTACGATCAGCCCCCCATGAAAGATGTGCGAGGGTTTTAAGGAGGTTCAGCCGGCTATGACAAGTCGCCTTCAGAGAGGTAATGTGAGGTTTCCAGGACAATCTGCGGTCAAACAGGAGGCCGAGAAACCTGACTATCACGTTCTGGGATACGTGAGCCGTATAGGACAATGGATGATCAGAGACCATTGAACGCCTAGTGAACGTAATTTGATGAGTTTGCCACTAGAAAATTTAAACCCGTGAGTGGTGGCCCAATCAGAAACCCGGTTGATGGCATGCTGGAGGAAACTGCAATGAGGTGACAGTCAGCACCTGCACAAGCTATAGCAAAGTCATCCACATAGAGCGATGACCAAATATTGGATGGGAGAACAGATGCCAGATTATTTATAGCAAGCAGAAAAAGTGTTGTGCTCAGAACACATCCCTGGGACACCTTCAGCTTGGACAAATTCCGGGAGAGTTCATTACTAACCCGGACCCGAAATGTCTGTCAGTTAAGAAGGCCTTAAGAAAGAATGGTAGGTTGCCTCGGAGGCCTAAGGAGTGGGCCTGGGCCAAAATATTATATCTCAAGTTGTATCATAAGCCTTCTCAAGGTCGAAAAGATAGCGATAACCGAATGGTTATTCGCAAAGGCATTACGAATATACGTATCCAAGCGCAGCAAGGGGTCAATGGCAGAACGGCCTCTACGGAAGCCATACTGACTAGGAGAGACTATTGTGAGTCTCTAAATACCACATCAAACGTCTATTAACTAGACGTTCCATCACCTTGCAAACTGCACTGGTAAGAGCGATGGGACGGTAGTGAGAGGGATCATGTCCCGTAGCACCTGCTTTTCGAAAAGGGAGAACAATAGCAGACTTCCACAGCTGGGGAAGAACTCCTTGCGACCATATGAGATTAAAGAGTCGTAAGAGGACAGTAAGAGCAGACTGATGTAAATGCTGTAGCATACGAATATGTATGCCGTCTGGCCCAGCTGCCGATGATCGGCAAGCAGAGAGTGTTGCCTCCAGTTCTTGAAGGGTAAAAGGCACATTATAGATTCTTCTCAAGAGAAGAAAATCTAAGGGCTTTAACTTGCTGGCAGACTTAGAAGAAAGGAACGAGGGGCATAGATGGAGCCCTGAGAAATGCGGACGAGATGATTACCAATTTCAGTGGCAACGGCACGAGGGTGTGCTATATCGACACCAGCAACCTGAAGAACAGGAGCCAGGTCGGGGGAGAATTTACCACTTAATTTCCGCACTTTCTTCCAGACTGCACTCATCGAGGAAGCCGAAGTGACAGTAGAAATGCAATCTCGCCAGCAAGTGCGTTTAGAATAGAATGTGAAGCCGCTGTGAAGATGGAGGACGAAAAGAGATGTAAAACCTCATCAATGGAGGACGAGGTAGGAACCTCATGAAAGGCAGCAAGATGTGCGTAAGGTCCCATTTCGCCGGTCAAATTGCAGCGTGGGCAATGAGGAGGTGGAGAAAACAGAGGGGACTTAAGGATGATTGGGAAATGATCGCTGTCATGTAAGTCCGGGAGGACAGACCAGGTGAAGTCAAGGACAGTAGATGAAGAGCAGATGGAAAGATCAATGCAGGAGAAAGAATGAGTTCGGGGATCAAAATGGGTAGGAGTACCCGTATTTAAAACATGGAGGGGAAGAGAAGCAAGAAATGCCTCCAACTGAATGCCACTGAGTCACAGTGCGACCCTCCCCAGAGAAAATGGTGTGCTAAAATCGCCAAGTAATAGAAGGGTGGCAGTAAGGAAGAAACCAGAAAATCAACATCTGGGATAGACATTGCCCGCTAAGGGGAGAGATATAAAGAACAGTGTGTATACCACTTATTCAAGTGGATACGGGCTGCAGTGTAATGTAAGGAAGAAGGAACATAGAGCTGACGGTATAGAACACCAGTGCGTATAAGAAGAGCACTTTCAGAAAGGTTCCATCGGAAAAGGATCCGATGAATATAACAAATCATAGCCTGAAAAGGGCCTGATAACAGTGGATTGTAATTTGGGTTCTTGCAAACAGACCCCAACAGGGAAAAACTGAGAGAGCAACACCTGAAGCTCACCCCGGTTACCCCTAAGGCCTCGGATATTCCACTGCAAATAAGCCATGATTTATGGAGAGAAAGATATAAGTGGAAGTGAGAGGAATCTATGGACTAGGGTTAGAAAAGTCCACGTGTGGAGGTAGCGGAAGACCTGTAATCAGAGAAGGAGGAGGACGTTGTGAAGGAAGGGGGGGTTGAGACGAAGAAGAGAGACGAGGAACCTCAGGTGGAGTAGTGTCCATCATCGGTCCAGAAATATATTCTGCAATAGCTTCCAGTGTTTCAGAAGTCAAAGATGCAGAAAGTGGGACTACATTAGAAATGGAAGAAGAGTGAGCAACGATCGGGGAGTCTATAGACTGTACTAAAGTAGAGGGCGAGGAGATAGAAGAGGAAACTGTCGAAGGGGCTTGGGAGGGGACAAAGGATGAAGGTAGTGTATGAGGAGGAGGATGAACCTCCACACACGTTATAGAACTAGTCAGAGGCGAAGAACCTGGCAGTAGGGATTTTTTGCCGGGCTTATGAGAAGGGGGGCGCTGAGGTTTAGGTGAAGGACGAGGACGTGTAGACTCAGAATTGGAGTGAGTAGAGGAAGGAGTGTGGACAGATGGAAGCCAGTAGGGACCTCGGAGCCAAGAATATCAAAAGGATTCGAGACAGGGGTGACTGAGGATGAGGCGACCACAGAGGAAGCTGTGGAAGTTGGGACCCCAGAAGCGGGGCGACGTTTAGCAATTCGAGAATAGGAAATGCGGGGAAGTCTCCCTTGAAGGCGTAGATGAGAGATGGCCATAGCATATGAGAAGCCTTCCGCCTCTTTGAGACAACGGATTTCCCGCTCATTCAGGTAAACCTGACAACGGCGAGAATACGACGGATGTGCCTCATGACAGTTAAGGCAAGAGGGAGGTAGAGTACAAGAAGAACTGGCATGGTCGTCAGCACCGCAGACTGGGCATTCGGCCATGGACCTGCAATATTTCGCTGGATGACCAAAACGCCAGCAGTTTCTACACTGTTGCGGTGTAGGGGTCACCTTTCGGACTTGCAAACGTTGACCTGCAATGTAAACCGAAGGTGGTAGTTCACGGCAGTCAAATGTTAAACGAGCTATATTGCAAGGATAACGTCTTCGCTTATTGGCAGGGAGGACAAAAGTGTCAACTTTAAGGATAGGGAGTTCTTGGAGCTCAAGCTGCTCGAAAATGTCATCATCACATGTCTGGAAATTCCGTTGGACAATGGTGTGGGGCAAAATGACAGAACCACAACAAGAATTGAGGGAATGGTGCTTGTCAATAGTAACAGGAGCAGAATCTATGGTTGTAAGAAGAGAAAGATCGCGAGCTTGGCCAGCATTCTGGACCGTGATGATGCGAGTGCCGCTCTTGAGAGCGTGAAATGAGATGTCTTTACCAACATGGCGTAGCAGTGCTTTACCAATACTATGGTCTGAAAGATAGGTATTAGGAGAAGTCGGTCGCAGAGTAAAAAACTTCGTTCATTGAGTAGTTTGAAACAGAGAGTTTAAGGGGAGTGCGTGACGAGCTGGTCGTTTCTGAGATGAACGAGAAGGAAGTGTCGAATCGTCATGTGTGGGTCTTGGTCGTTTGGGTGTGGGACCGGGGGTGGTCCGATGGGAGACGGGCAAGCGATTCAAAATTGCCGCACCGTCGAGGAGAAGCGGAATCAAGGTCAGAGAAGAGCGAAGGTCAGACGTTCGAAGGGCCAGTCGGGTCCCTGGTACCTGAAGCAGGTGACGAACCAGCACCAGCAAGAGGTACAGGGGCATGAGAGGTGTTCAAAGAGTTGTCCGTTAACGAGGCAGGGTCAGTACTGGGTGCAGTATCAGGAAGGGGCCCGGGGGTAGTGGGTTCATGGATTGGGTCAGCCATGGTTAGGTTACTTCTTTATTTTTATTTTAAAGAAAAAAAAAAGAAAGAAGAAAATAAAAATAAAAAAAAAGAATAAAAAAAGGGGGGAACGTGGAGGAATAGCTCCTAGGAGGAATGAAAGGGAGCGTAAATCCCCCTCCGCGCCCAAGAGGACCTCAACACCGCAAGTAGTGCAGATGCTGCATGGAACCCGTGCCATACCCTACCCTTCATGCCAGTAAACCAGCAATCCGGGATAGCAACCTCACATCCACCGAGCCATCTCGGCGGACAGAGAGGGCGGCCGGATATCCGCCACAAAGCATACCGCCTTCGGCCACCACCCCCGGAATCCGAAGATACACCCGTCGCCCGAAAGATACCCAAGGCCACCCCCCGGGTGACCGGAGAGGGATCGGGACATCCCCAGGCGATCCAGATTCCACGGCAAACTACACCACCGCCAAGGACCTCAACGAAATGGGATGGACCACGATACCCTTCCCCCTACCTAGGAACTAGAATGCCTGAGGAGAGAAGCTCCCAGGGTAAAACTGGGAAGGAAATAAGGGAGGGATGAGGAGGAGGAAAGGAAAAAGGGAGGATCGGGAAGATGGGAAAAAGGGAGGGGGGAATTGGGGGGTAATTAGGTTCGGTCTGAGGAAGAAGACCAAGAGGTCCAATTCCTCAGACTGATAGCCTCTTTACCGCGACAAGGAGCCCCCCTTAAAGAGGATTCAGAATGTAACAATTCTTAAAACATGGAAATTATTGACATTATTTGGCCTTACTGGGTTAACCTGGGTTATACAGTGTGCTTTTTGGCTGAATTCCACTGTTAGGGTCATCAAATTTTAAAAAACTGGACTGATTAAGTCATCTGTGTCAATTGTTTGCTGGTAGGTGAAGCTGGTGGTTGTGCTACTGCTCCTGGTCCCATATGTATGCTAATTAGGTGTACTAGTATGTCACAGTACCAGTACATCAGACAGTACCAGCTGTGTACCAGTACATCAGACACAGTACCAGCTGTGTACCAGTACATCAGACACAGTACCATGATTGCACATTATCTAAAGTATATACAAGCATATACACACACACGGATTTAAGCATCCACGGATCTTGATATCCATGACACGGATATCAAGGGACAACTATACATATATATAAACATATACATGAAAGATATAGGTTCTATTTATACATCAAAATTACTATGTTAAGTACATATATATACATAAGATATACAGCTTGTATTTATACATCAAAATGGCTGTCAGAGTTGTATTTATACATCAAAATGACTATGAGACATTCAAAAAATCATACTTCATGTTGTATGATTTGTGGCACTAAGGTTTTAACACTAAATTTGCTTTCAATAATTGAATTTTGTGAATTGTTGCTGTATAAGTCACTTCATACGATCTATACAGTAAAAGTGGCTAGATGCACTTTAAGTGGTAAGTGTAATCCACAGTTTGTTTTGTAAAGTCTATGATTTATTAAGTGGAAGCAAGTGGTTTTCTGAGTTGGTGTGCTGTTGGAGTGCGAGTGAGTGGTGTTGATGGGGGTCAGGGAAAAGTTAGCTGGACTTGAGTCCTGGAGGTGGAAAGTGCAGTGCCAGCATTAAGTCATCTCAACAGCACCATCAAGACACTTCCAGCAATGGAACAAGCAATGGTGAATGCTTTTCTTCACTAAGTCACCCTGAGGTAGACAACCCCCCACTAAACAAATTCGCCATAGATCCGTGGCGTTCTAGTCAATCTTGCTGCCCAGCTCAGTGTTCAAGGGCACTAGAGGTCACATGTTAATACTGGAGTCATTCCGATGAGAAACATCACAAATCTGCTGTAGATCCACTGCATCCTAGTCGATCTTGCTGCCCAGCTCAGTGTTGAAGGGGACAAGGGGTCACATGTCAATACTGGAGCCATTCCGCTGGTCGAACTTAGAGCGGTTGGCCTTGATCATGTAGATAAAGTAGGTGAGACAGTCTTTCTCCGCTACAGGCACGGTCTTGAAGTGTTTCATCAGAATCTGAAACCACGAGAAGATTTTAAACCCACTTGAAACAATACTGAGCACTATTGTTTTATAATAGTCTATCTACTACACGAAGGTCATTAAGACTGGCTAATGGGGTTTAAAGTATATGTACTAAACCCAAAAAAAAGATTGGATTAAGGGTTTTTAAAATCTTCATACATGAGGGTATTAAGACTGGTTAAGGGGTTTTTTTAAATCATACACCAGGGAAAAGACTGGGGAAAAACTATCCACCACACTACACCACTGGATACATCTATCCACTACAACAGTTAACTTACATCAACTATAACGCTCAACCTACATCAACAAGCTGGGCCTTGTTGAGTCCTGGACGCGTTGCAATCTTGTAATGCCTCTTGTATCGTCTCAGTGTATTAACCTGTAGAAAATACAATGGTGTATGAGCTAGTATATGTATACCTTGTATGAACCTGTGTATACTTATATATTGTATAGTATTGTATTACTGGTTAATATACTAGTATCATCTAGAATGGAATACAATATTGTATTAACTAGAGAGGAATACAACCTTGTATTCTTTTTTAACAGCAAGGGAAAAAAATTTTTAAATTGAACCATCGCAAAGTTGGGAAATATCCTAAGTCAGTGAAGACTTAGAATCTTGCAGGTTATTAGTGAAGACTAGAATCTTACAGGTTTTCCCCCAACCAAAGGGGACAAAAAAGGGGGAAAAAGAAAGACCCTGGGAAAAAAAAATGGGACATAAGACGGGGTAGTGAGTTTTGACCAGACAATAAGAGAGATGGACAAACAAGAGATGGACAGATAAAGAGGGACACCCACTCATGTCTACCTTCATCTTATTCACCTCTGACTAACT
>WNWK01025689.1:0-28263 GCA_009830355.1 Cherax destructor
TTGGATTAAAATAGCGACTTTGTGGTGTTTTTTGTATGTTTTTTACAGTTGTATTCGCGATTTCTTGGTCTCATTTGATTGAATGGAAGATTTATTACAGAAATATAGATGATTTTGACTGGTTTTAGTATTGAAAATGGCTTGAAACTGAGCTCAAAATAGTGGAAATGTTCAATTTTGCCGATGTTCAAGACTAAACAAATGTCGTCATGAGTCTAATAAGTGTCAGCTGGTGGGTCTAATATACGTTCACAAATGTGCTGATATTATTTATACAATTATTACAATATTGCATAACAGTAAATCTTCTATTTTTGGTGTGAATAAAAATTCATTATGTGAATAAAAATAAAAATGGATTTCATTTGCAAAACCTCAAAACGTAACTGATGAACAGAGGAAATGTTAGTTTAGTGCCAGGAAGGCCTGCATTGTTTATTCTGGACCCTATTTTGAAATTGGAATATTTTGAACGTTGTGTTAAATTGGCCAAATTACCAATTTCCGTTCACTTTATTGGGTAGTTGAAACAGTTGACTGGGTGATTTCTTGTGCTCAATTGATAAAATAGAAGTAATACTAGCGAAATAGCTAAGAATTTGGTCGACTGGAATAATGTAATTGGCCTAAAATGGGAGTCAAAGTTGACAAAATCGCTGATGCGTAAATATCGCTGGCTCATCAAAATTTGCAAGAGCATAATTTCGTCAATTTTCCATCAAATTTCGTACTTTTTGTTTTAGTACCTTCAGAAAAGATTCTCTACCATTTCAAAAAAAAATTAAATTCTTGGACCCTGGCTGTCACCGAGATTTGGCCTCTGGACCCTGAAAGGGTTAAGTCTCAGAATTAATGAAGAAAATAGAGATAAAGGCAAGGCATTGCATGCTCATCAAATGTCATCACTGCTGCACTGTCAGCAGTGGAGTGACACTAGTCTTACACCATGCTTCAAGGAAACATTATTATTATTATTATTTTTTTCAACAAGTCGGCCGTCTCCCACCGAGGCAGGGTGACCCAAAAGAAAGAAAATCCCCAAATAGGAAATACTTTCATCATCATTCAACACTTTCACCTCACTCATACATAATCACTGTCTTTGCAGAGGCGCTCAGATACAACAGCTGAGAATAAGTCCCTCCCAACTGTCACTATCCCAGACCCCGCCTTTAAAGTGCAGGCATTGTACTTCCCATTTCCAGGACTCAAGTCTGCCTAACCGGCTTCCCTGAATCCCTTCACTAAATATTACCCTGCTCACACAACACTTCAGTCTAACCATTCCATTCACTCCTATCTCCCACATACCCAAAACATTGCTGGGACCTATAAATACTATGTATATATTTCTAGACAATAGTATGTGACTAAGATAGGTGAAAATGTTCACCTGTCAATGTTTGTGCGGTTATTGTGTAGTAGCATACAACAAGTGAATATATACAGTGGACCCCCGAGTATTAGCTACCCTGAGTATCGGCCAACTCATGTTTCGGTCGCTTTTTTTGGCCCAGTTTTGGTCCGACTATCAGCCATTTCCCCGTGTTTCAGCTGGCGTACCAGACCTGTCTGCCTCCCCACGCAGGCGTCGTGAGCCAGTCTAGCTTTGTTTACCATTGAGTGAACATTACCTGGCTTGCTCATCCAAACATTTCACAATAAATTCATTGTGTTTAGTGCTTGTTTATTGATTGTGACTGTGAAATATGCCACCAAGGGCTCAAAGAAACTTCATAGTGGCAGCCCTTTGGTAAAGAAAGTGACAAACACGATAGAATTGAAGAAAGAAATTGTAGCAAAGCACCAAAGTGGAGGAGGAAGAGAGAGGGGAGAATGTGCCTTCTTCAGTGATTCAGCGATTCTACGATATGTACGATACTAAAGCAGCATGAGTCAATAAAGGCTATAGCACCAGCCAGCGATAAAGTGTAGCATTAACAGTGTAGCAAGTAAGTTAAGTGATTAGCGATAGAAAATGACGACACAAAACTTAACTCCATTGTTGTTTGTGGTATATAGGGCACTGAGACCAACGCTGCCCTCTGCCACCATCTCTTCCAAGGCAAGTGTAAATATTTCTTATTTATAAATTACGTACATTGTTTCAGTGTGAATAGTGGTGGTGGCTTCTGCTGCTGCCCCCCACCACCACTATATGTACTGTTTATGGTCAGTGGCCCTTATAAACCCAACAACAATAACACTACTGCCAGTCCTCTTATACATACATATTGACATATTTTATTTATTCTAGGGTATATATCATGTTTCTATGTTATTAATATTGTTTATTATGTCATATTAGATGAATTGTGCTAGATAAATAAGCCGTAGAGTTGATATTAGTGTCATGTTGAAGGACTATCTTGTCCTGCCTCCAAACAAACTCTCCTGCCTCTCTCATATGCCAACAAGAGTCTTCAGTAAAGGTAAAACTGATTTAAATGTTCATTTATCCATTAAAATTAGTGTTTATATTTATTTCTCATTGTTTTCTGTATGTAAAACTATAGTATTTATTCTTTAAAAAATGAATTTTTGTGAATATTTTTGGTGGAAATGGATTAATTGCATTTACATTATTTCTTATGGGAAATATTAGTTCGACTTTCGGCCAGTTCGAGTTGAGGCCTAGCTCCTGGAACGGATTACGGACGATACTCGGGGTCCACTGTATACAGTATGCCTTATATTGGTCTCACAGGCCCTAAAAGTTACTTGAAAAAATAAAAGAAAATATTCTTAAGATTTTGGTAAGAATTTTTTTTTTTTTTTTTTCGAATATTTTTCGACCCTGAGAGCTAGTTCAGGATCAGGGTCTCGACCCTCAAAGGGTTAAAGTGCAGGCATTGTACTTCCCATTTCCAGGACTCAAGTCTGGCTAACCTGTTTTCCTAAATCCCTTCACAAAATATTACCCTGCTCATACTCCAACAGCTTGTCAGGTCCCAAAAACCATTCGTTTATATTCACTCCTATCTCACACGCTCATGCATGCTTGCTGGAAGTCCAAGCAACTCGCCCACAAAACCTCCTTTATCCCCTCTCTCCAACCTTTTTGAGGACGACCCCTACCCCGCCTTCCTTCCCCTACAGATTTATACTCTTTTCAAGTCATTCCACTTTGTTCCATTCTCTCTGAATGACCGAACCTCCTCAACAACCCCTCTTCAGCCCTCTTGACTAATACTTTTAGTAACTCCACAGCTTCTAATTTTCACACTACAATTTCTCTGCATAATATTTACATCACACATTGCCCTTAGACACAACATCTCCACTGCCTCCAGCCTCCTCCTCGCTGCAACATTTACAACCCATGCTTCACACCCATGTAAGTGTTGGTACCACTATACCTCAACACACTACTCACCTTTTTTCTTTCATCAATTCTATGGTTAACCTCATCCTTCGTAAACCCATCTGCTGACAAGTCAACTCCCAAATATCTGAAATCATTCACTTCTTCTATACTCCCTTTAATGTGATATCCAATTTTTCTTTATCTAAATCATTTGATACAACTTTCTACCTTTACACATGCTCCCAAACTCGTCCACTAACCTTTGCAACTTTTCTTTAGAATCTCCCCAAAGCACAGTATCATCAGCAAAAAGTAACTGTCAACTCCCATTTTGTATTTGATTCCAAATAATTTAATCCCACCCCTCTCCCCAACACCCAATCATTTACTTCTTTTACAACCCCATTTATAAGTAACTTACTACCTATTCCATACACTTGCAACATCTGCCCATTGCTCCCCTATCCACTCTATCATTTGCCTTTTCTAAATCCATAAATGCTATGAAAACTTCCCTACCTTTATATACTGTTCACATATATGCTTCAATGTAAACACTTGATCTACACATCCCCTACCCATTCTAAAGCTGCCTTGTTCATCTGCAGTCCTGTTCTCTGTTCTATCTAATTCTTTCAATAATAACCCTACCATACACTTTACCTGGGATACTCAGTAAACTTATTCCCCTCTAATTTTTACAATCTATTTTGTTTCCCCTTCGCTTTATATAAAGGAAATACAGTGGTACCTCTACTTACGAGCAGCTCCCAACTCGAACAATTATGTAAGTGTATTTTTGTAGGTGCTTTTGTAAGTGTATTTTTGGGGGTCTGAAATGGATTAATCTAATTTTCATTATTTCTTATGAGAAAAAATTCCTTCAGTATCGGCACTTGAATAGCCGTCTGGAACGAATTAAGCTCGTAAATAGAGGTACCACTGTATACAGTGGTCCCTCGGTTTTCGTGCATCTCCAAACTCGAACATTTATGTAAGTGTATTTTCGTAAGTGCTGTTGCAAGTGTATTTTTGGGGGTCTGAAATAGACTAACCTACGTGACATTATTTCTTAAGGAAGTAAATTCGTTCGGTAATGGCACTTGAGCAGCATTCTGGAACGAATTTTCGGTGAAAACCGAGGGACCACTGTACACGCTCTATGCCAATCCCTAGGTACCTTCCCCTTTCATACATTAAACAAAATACCAACCACTTTAACACTATATCATCTCCCTGCTTTTTAACATATGTCGTCATCCCGTCAGTTCCAGCTGCTGTACCCCTTTCATTCTACGTAATGCCTCACGCACCGTCCCCACACTCACATCCTACTGCTCTTCTTCACTCCTAAAAGATGTTATACCTCCCTGGCTAGTGCATGAAATTACTGCCTCCCTTTCTTCATCAACATTTAAAAGTTCCTCAAAATATTCCCACCATCTACTCAATACGTCCAGCTCCCCATCTACTACTCCCCTACTCTGCTTTTAACTGACAAATCCATTTGTTCCCTTTGTTCAACACACACTCAAAAAAATTTCCTTTTTCTCAGCAAAATTTCTTGACAGTGCTCCTCCCACTTTATCATTTGTTCTCCTTTTGCACTCTCACCACTCTCTTCACCTTTCTTTTACTCTCCATATACTCTGCCCTTCTTATATCACTTATGCTTTGTAAAAACCTCTCTTAAGTGATCTTTTACTCTTTTATGCACCCTTTACCTCATTCCACCAGTCACTCCTCTTTCCTCCTGCACCCACCCTCGTATAGACACAAAACTTCTGCCCCACATTCTAACACTGCATTTTTAAAACTATCCCATCCCTCCTCAACTCCCCCCCACTACCTATACTTGTACTAGCCCACCTTTCTGCCAACAGTTGCTTATATCTCATCCTAACTTCCTCCTCCTTGAGTTTATAAACTTTCACCTTTCTCTTACTTGCTGTGCCATTTTTCTTTTGTCCCATCTACCTCTTATTCTAACTAGCTACAACTAAATAATGATCCGATATTCCATTGCCCCTCTATAAACATACACATCCTGAAGCCTATCCATCAACCTTTTATCCAATAATACATAATCTAACAAACTACTGTCATTACGTGCTATATCATACCTTGTATACTTTTTTATCCTCTTTTTCGTAAAATATGTACAGTGGTACCTCGAGTTATGATGGTCCCCAAAATCGCCCTTTTATGTAAGTTTATTTTTTTTAATGCTTTTGTAGGTATATTTTTGGGGGGTGTAAAAGGACTAGTCTATTTTACATTATTCCTTATGGGGATAAATTCGTTTGGTAATGGCACTTGAACAGCATTCTCGAACGAAAAATAACGTAACTCGAGGTACCACTGTATTACTTGTTACCAAACCTCTTTCTACACATTGTTCAATTAAAAGGCTCCCCATTTTCATTTACCCCAGGCACCTCAAATTTACCTACTACTTCCTCCACAATATTTTTACCCACTTTAGCATTGAGATCACCAACCACAAAGTACTCTCTCACTTGGTCCAAAACACACCATGCATTCACTTAACATTTCCCAAAATCTCTTTCTCTCGTCTAAACGTCTCTCTTCTCCAGGTGCATACACACTTACTATAACCCACTTTTCACATCCAACCCTTATTTTACTCCTCATAATCCTTGAATTTATACAGTTATATTCCCTCTTTTCCTGCCATAACTTATCCTTCAACATTATTGCTACTCTTCATTAGCTCTAACTCCATTAGAAGCCCCTGACCTAATCCCATTTATTTCTTCCCACTAAAACTCTCCTACCCCCCTTCACTTAGAGCCAGGACATCCGGCTTCTTTTCATTTAAAATATCCACAATCATCTCTTTATCATTCGCACAACATCCACGCACATACAAACATCCCACTTTAAAGGTTTTCTTCTTTTTCTTGCTAGTGTTTTTTTTTTTTTTTGTCATAAACACGCAGGATAACAGGTATATCTTGCTACTTCTACTTACACTTAGGTCACATTACACATGCATGTATACACATATATTTACACACCCATCTGGGTTTTCTTCTATTTTCTTAATAGTTCTTGTTTATTTCCTCTTATCTCCATGGGAAGGGGAAAAGAACTCTTCCTCCATGAGCCATTCGTGTTGTAAGAGGCGACTAAAATGCTAGGAGCAAGGGGCTAGTAACTACTCCTGTATAAATTACTAAATTTAAAAAGAAAAAAAAATTGTTTTTCTTTTTAGGTCACCTTGTTTTGGTGGGATATGACCAGTTCATTGAAAAAAATAAATTATATAATTACATAAACTAGGTAATGGAGAAAGGATTGTTGAGATGGTTTGGTCACCAAGAAATGATGAAGCTAGACAAACTAACCAAGAGAGTTTGTCAAAATAGTGTGGATGCAAGGTGGTGTGATTTATTGGGTTTTATGCAAAGTTCTCTTGGAGTGTCAGCAAGGCAATATTTGTGGAGGGATTCAGGGAAACTGATTTGCTGAACTCTTGTTCTTAAAATAGGAAGCAGTATCTGCTTTGGTGAAGAATGTTGAGGTTTATTTTAACATTTAAATTTTGATATGCATTTCTGGAAAGACAGCTAGAGACTAAGTGAGGGTGAATGTACATTTCTTCCTCAGATCATCATGCCATTGTGGAAAAGATTACTATTTTATTTTCACACCCACTGTTCTGTATTATACTACACTTTAATTTGTTTCTTATAGGTACAAAAAATTTGAAGAACACACATTGGATATCCTGTGCCAGAAATTGGTTGAACAAAGATCAAATGACCTGGGAGTTGCAGGTATTCCTCTTCCACCATCTCCAGTCAAAGCAGTCAACTGAGCCCTGAAAGCTTCTAAAACAGTTTTTCTTGAGTTAAGTTTGTCATACAGTGGAGAGGGACATTTACCTTTTCTTTTCAGTAATGCAAGTGAGTGAGAGTGAGAGCACTTAGCAGTTTGGCAACACTGCAACTCACTAACAGAAAGTAATACCATTGCTAATGTTTAATGATGAAAATTCCACTTTTTAATTTTCTTTTTCATTTATTTCATTCTGTTTTTCTTTCTCCTGTCTTTCTTTTTATATACAGTGGACCCCTGGTTTACGTACTGCTCCAAACTCGAACAATTTATTATTATTTTTATTAATACATCGGCCGATTCCCACCAAGGCAGGGTGGCCCGAAAAAGAAAAACTTTCATCATCATTTTCTCCATCACTGTCTTGCCAGAGGGGTGCTTTACACTACAGTTATAAAACTGCAACATTAACACCCTTCCTTCAGAGTGCATGCACTGTACTTCCCATCTCCAGGACTCAAGTCCGGCCTGCCGGTTTCCTTGAATCCCTTCATAAATGTTACTTTGCTCACACTCCAACAGCACGTCAAGTATTAAAAACCATTTGTCTCCATTCACTCATATCAAATACGCTCACACATGCTTGCTGGAAGTCCAAGCCCCTCGCACACAAAACCTCCTTTACCCCCTCCCTCCAACCTTTCCTAGGCCGACCCTTACCCTGCCTTCCCTCCACTACAGATTTATACACTCGAAGTCATTCTGTCTCGTTCCATTCTCTCTACATGTCCAAACCACCTCAACAACCCCTCCTCAGCTCTCTGGATAATAGTTTTGGTAATCCCGCACCTCCTCCTAATTTCCAAACTCCGAATTCTCTGCATTATATTCACACCACACATTGACCTCAGACATGACATCTCCACTGCCTCCAGCCTTCTCCTCATTGCAACATTCATCACCCATGCTTCACACCCATATAAGAGTGTTGGTATAACTATACTCTCATACATTCCCCTCTTTACTTCCATTGACAAAGTTCTTTGTCTCCACAGACTCAAGTGCTCCACTCACCCTTTTCCCTCATCAATTCTATGATTCACCTCATCCTTCATAGACCCATCCGCTGACATGTCCACTCCCAAATATCTGAATACATTCACCTCCTCCATACTCTCTCCCTCCAATCTGATAGCCAATCTTTTGTCACCTAATCTTTTTGTTATCCTCATCACCTTACTCTTTCCTATATTCACTTTCAATTTTCTTCTTTTACACACCCTACCAAATTCATCCACCAACCTCTGCAACTTCTCTTCAGAATCTCCCAAAAACACAGTGTCATCAGCAAAAAGCAACTGTGACAACTCCCACTTTGTATTTGATTCTTTATCTTTTAACCCCACACCTCTTGCCAAGACCCCCGCATTCACTTCTCTTACAACCCCATCTATAAATATATTGAACAACCACGGTGACATCACACATCCTTGTCTAAGGCCCACTTTTACTGGGAAATAGTTCCCCTCCCTCCTACACACTCTAACCTGAGCCTCACTATCCTCATAAAAACTCTTCACTGCTTTCAGTAACCTACCTCCTATTCCATACACCTGCAACATCTGCCACATTGCTTCCCTATCCACCCTATCATACGCCTTTTCCAAATCCATAAATGCCACAAAAACCTCTTTACCCTTATCCAAATACTGTTCACCTATATGTTTCACTGCAAACACTTGGTCTACACACCCCCTACCTTTCCTAAAGCCCCCTTGTTAATCTGCTATCCTGCTTTCTGTCTTACTCTTAATTCTTTCAATAATAACTCTACCATACACTTTACCAGGTACACTCAACAGACTTATTCCCCTATAATTTTTGCACTCTCTTTTGTCCCCTTTGCCTTTATACAAAGGGACAATACACGCTCTCTCGAACAATTAGGTAAGTGTATTTTTGTAAGTGTATTTTTGGGAGTCTAAAAGCACTAATTTAGTTTACATTATTCCTTGTGAGAACAAATTCGTTTGGTAACGGCACTTGAACAGCATTCTGGAACGAATTAATTACGTAAACCGGGGTACCACTGTATAAAGTATTGTATAAAGTACTGGAAACTGTGTTTTTTCAACCTCATGATTCTTGGGTTGACAGTGGCATAAGTGACAAGTGGTAATTTCAGTGACACTTTTAGCAGTGAAAACTTGTATGATATTTCAGTCACATGGGACTTACCAAGTGCACAAAAATAAGTGGTTTTTAGTTGTTTGTGAGTGCATTGTTGTATAATAAAGGTTTTCCTGCTAAAATTGTCTAAAATTAGCTTCATGATTGTTGTTTAATAAAAGTCACAAATCCAAAGCTGAAACAGTTCTCCGAGTCATTATCTTGGTTGGGATTTGATAATTAATGAGGATGAGTTGAAACATTGTCTAAATTTTCCTCTCCATTTGGTTAGCTGCAACTTCATGATTTTAGAGTCTGAGGTAGTAAACACCATGTAGTCTTCTGGAATTGTGGCTTAACTAGTATTAAAATAAAAGACAAAATTGAAGGAGAAAATACTATGCTGGAAATGTTTATGTCATGTTGAATCTTTATTTGTTGGGACCAATTGACCCAGTGCCATAGATTTCCTTATACTATTTTTTATTTTATATATGAAGAGTTTATTTCTTAGAAGCTTAAAATACAGAGTATTAAGCACTTGAATGCAAGGCATTTAAACCTCTTTTTTACCAAAACCTAGTGATAAAATAATTTTATACATAATAAAATATTACTCATATATTTTTTTTTTTTTTTTTTACACCAGTAAATTTCAACAGAAAAATGGTAATTTACCTGGAGAGGGTTTCGGGGGTCAACGCCCCTGCGGCTCAGTCTGAGACCAGGCCTCGTGGTGGATCAGGGTCTGATCAACCAGGCTGTTACTGCTGGCCGCATGCAAACTGACGTATGAACCACAGCCCGGTTGGTCAGGTACTGACTTTAGGTGCTTGTCCAGTGCCTTCTTGAAGACAGCCAGGGGTCTATTGGTAATCCTCCTTATGTATGCTAGGAGGCAGTTGAACAGTCTTGGCCCCGGACACTTATTGTGTTGTCTCTCAGTGTACTCGTGGCGCCCCTGCTTTTCGTTGGGGAATGTTGCATCTCTTGCCACGTCTTTTACTTTCATAGGGAGTGATTTTCGTGTGCAAGTTTGGTACTAATCCCTCTAGGATTTTCCAAGTGTATTTATTTACGTATTTGTTTTTATTAACACACCGGCCGTTTCCCACCAAGGCAGGGTGACCCGAAAAAGAAAAATTTTCATCATCATTCACTCCATCACTGTTTTGCCAGAGGCATGCTTACACTACAGTTATAAAACTGCAACATTAACACCCCTCCTTCAGAGTGCCGGCACTGTACTTCCCATCTCCAGGAATCAAGCCTGCTGGTTTCCCTGAATCCCTTCATAAATGTTACCTTGATCACACTCCAACAGCACGTCAAGTCCTAAAGACCATTTGTCTCCATTCGCTCCTATCTAACACGCTCACACATGCTTGCTGGAAGTCCAAGCCCCTCGCACACAAAACCTCCTTTAGCCCCTCCCTCCAACCTTTCCTAGGCCGACCCCTACCCCGCCTTCCCTCCACCACAGATCTATACACACTCGAAGTCATTCTATTTTGTTCCATCCTCTACATCTCCAAACCATCTCAATAACCCCTCCTCAGCTCTCTGGATAATAGTTTTGGTAATCCCACACCTCCTAATCTCCAAACTATGGATTCTCTGTATTAAATTCACACCACACATTGCCCTCAGACACGACATCTCCACTGCCTCCAGCCTTCTACTTATTGCAACATTCACAACCCATGCATCACACCCATACAAGAGCATTGGTATAACTATACTCTCATACATTTCCCTCTTTGCTTTCATGGATAAAGTTCTTTGTCTCTACAAACTCCTCAGTGCACCACTCACCTTTTTCCCCTTGTCAATTCTATGATTTACCTCATCTTTCATAGACCCATCCGCTGACACGTCCACTTCCAAATATCTGAATACATTCACCTCCTCCATACTCCCTCCCTCCAGTCTGATATCCAGTCTTCCATTACCTAATTTTTTTGTTATCCTCATCACCTTACTCTTTCCTATATTCACTTTTAATTTCCTTCTTTTACATACCCTACCAAACTCATCAACCAACCTCTGCAACTTCTCTTCAGAATATCCCAAAAGCACAGTGTCATCAGCAAAGAGCAACTGTGACAACTCCCACTTTGTGTTAAATTCTTTATCTTTTAACCCCACACCTTTTGCCAACACCCGTGCATTACAACTCCATCTATAAATATGTTGAATAACCATGGTGACATCACACATCCCTGTCTAAGGCTTACTTTTACTGGGAAATAATCCCCCTCTTGATTACATACTCTAACCTGAGCCTCACTATCCTCGTAAAGACTCTTCCCTGCCTTCAATAACCTACCTCCTATTCCATACATTTGCAACATTTGCCACATTGCCCCCCTATCCACCCTATCATATGCCTTTTCCAAATCCATAAATGCCACAAAAACCCCTTTACCTTTATCCAGATACTGTTCACCTATGTTTCACTGCAAACACTTGGTCTATGCACCCCCTACCCTTCTTAAATCCTCATTGTTCATCTGCTATCCTGCTCTCCTTTTTACTCTTAATTCTTTCAATAACAACTCTACCATACACTTTACCAGGTATACTCTACAGACTTCTTTCTTTCAACACACCGGCCGTGTCCCGCCGAGGTGGGGTGGCCCAAAAGGAAAAACGGAAGTTTCTCCTTTTACATTTAGTAATATATACAGGAGAAGGGGTTACTAGCCCCTTGCTCCTGGCATTTTAGTCGCCTCTTACGACACGCATGGCTTACGGAGGAAGAATTCTGTTCCACTTTCCCATGGAGAACTCAACAGACTTATGTCCCCTTTGCCTTTATATAAAGGAACTATGCATGCTCTCTGCCAGTCTCTAGGTACCTTACCCTCTTCCATACATTTATTAAATAAAAACACTAACCACTCCAAATCTATATCCCCACCTGCTTTTACTTATGCTAGTTAGGCATACTAGTACAGTGGACCCCAGGTTTTTGTGATTTTTTCGTTCCAGAATGCTGTTCAAATGCCATTACCAAACGAATTTCTTCCCATAAGGAATAATGTAAAGTAGACTAGTCCTTTTAGACCCCCAAAATACACTTAGAAAAGCATTTAAAAAAATACACTTACATTAAAGGGTGAGTTTGGAGCATCACGAACACCGGGGGTCCACTGTACATCAAATATAGTCACCACCTGTGTGGATCCTCCTGGCCTTAGATTTTTTCAAAGGTATGAAGAGATTGTAGAAGACCCAGTGATTTGTTCTGAAGTCAAAAATATTGGCAGGTGACATTTAAAAGTACAAAAAATTGTGTGTTCGCTAACGTGTTGGATACAATAGTCAGTTGTGTACTAGTACTTTAGACACAGTTGAAGAGTTAATATATAACATATTAACCCTTTGGGGGTCGACAGGCCTTCTCAGAAACATGTTCTCAGGGCCGAAAATATTTTTGGTAAAAAAAAAAATTTCTTATGAAATGATAAGAGAATCTTTTTCTGATCATAACGCCTAAAAATTATGAAATTTGATCGAAAACTAATGGAATTATGCCTTCGCGAAGTTAGCGGTATCGGTGACATTTACGCATCGGCGATTTCGCCCACTTTGAGCCCTATTTTCGGCATATTCCAATGTTTCAATCTACTAAAATTATAGATATTTCGCTAGAACTCCATTTCTTCTATCGATTGAGTACAAGAAACTGCCTATTTACCAATTTCAACTACCCAAAATAGTCAGAAAATGGCAATTTGGCCAATTTCACACCAATTTCAAAATAGGGTTCAGAATAAACAAGGCAGACATTCCTGGCACTAAAATAACATCTCTGTTCATTAGTCACGTCTCTAGGCCCCTCTTACATTACTTTTGCTTTTCATTTTGAATTTTTATTCTCACAAAAAATAGAAGATTTACTGTTATGTATACAACTGCATCATTGTAAAAATGGTATAAATAATATCAGAGCACTTGTACATGAATATTAGACTCGCCAGTTGATGTGTATTAGACGCATGGTGTGATTTGTTTACTCTTGAACATTGTCAAAAATCGAACATTTTTGCTACTTTGAGCTCAATTTCAAGGTACTTGTCATTGTCAAACCAATCAAAATCATCTCTATTTCTGTAATATATCTTCCATACTATCAAATGAGACCAAGAAAACGAGAATATATCAATAAATACCATACGAAAATAGACTGCAAAGTCGCTGTTTTAATCGAAAAAAACGGTCTGAGTTTTTTTTCTCATTATGCAGTGTGTGGTGCAGGATTTTTTTTTTATACTGCACACACTGACCACATAGACCCATTCTTTCATATGTAGGGCTACCAGCCATTTGCCACTTAATTTGAGGCCACTAGAATTTACGCGTACTAGTACGGCACCAACCCCTGCTCGTAAAACGTACTAGTATGGCACCGACCCCGAAAGGGTTAACTGTGGGTGGTTGTGCATTTTTTATTAACTCCTTGTGTGGTGGAATTTTGAAAGAAAAAATTGTAATGTACATTTTGAAAGCATATTTTTCTAAAACTGAAAAAAGAGGAATGAAATCTAAAAAAGTCAAATGGTTTTGTGGTGGGTTGAAATTGGTGGAAATGACTTGGTGGCAACAGCAGGATTAATTTGCATAGCTATACTTACCCTTGATAATTTATTGAAGCCAAATTGCATTTCAAATTTTCAAATTTTTAATACTATGTATACAGGAAGGTCCTGCATTTTTGGCCCCTTCCTTTAGGTGTCTCACTGTTTTGGCAGTTTTAAATTGAGTCATTGTTCATTATGTTTGGTGCCTTTTCCACTTTTTTGCCGTTTTCGCGCAACAGCTGCATCAAGGATGGGCGTCTGGTGCCATATTTTAAGGTACGTATTGTATGTACTGTAAATTTATTTTACTCTTGTATTTTTCTTTTTTAGGCCTAGCTGTATTGAACACTTAATATATGATAAGGTGAATATGTTATCAGGCCTTTTTGACACATTTGATGTTGAAAAAAAAAGCTCTTCCACTCTCCAGTGATTTTCTCTTATTGGTGCTGGACAGGAACCTAGCAGCTGCAAAAACAAGGCCCTCCTGTACTAGTTTCTTATGATGTTAATTATTTGTGTTGTAACATTTGTGCTATTTTATACTCTATATACGTAATGCTTTTTGGAAACCAGGTCACTTGAAAACTTATGTTTCCAGTCAAAAAAAAGAAAAAATAGATTTTGGGTTATGGTTTTTTGTTGTTGTTGTAGGTAGAATTATTTAAGTCAAATCTCAATACACATGCTTTTTTTCAGTGTGCTTGAAAACTGACCCTTAGTAGCTATAGATGTATTAGGGAACGGTCCCAATCTGAGGAACAGGCAATTCTTTGCATGAGGAATGTTTAACAGAGAAGAAGTATCCTCAACCAGCTCCTGTAGTAATCTTGGATGCCAGTGACAACTTACCTACTATGTGAGCTACTTGCTTATATCCAAACTATGTTGTAAGGGTTAGGCTTGTGTACTTAGTGGTAATGTGAGAGATGGCTAGTGAGGGGTTTATAAACACCTGTGTGTGTCCTAGAGGAGTTAACATGAAGGAGTGTGTTCTGGAAGTGTTAGCATGAAGCAGTGTGTCCTAAAAGAGTTAGCATGAAGCAGTGTGTCCTGGAAGTGTTAGCTTAAAGTAGTGTGTCCTGGAAGTGCTAACATGAAACAAGTTGTGGAGTTTGGTTATGATACAAAGTCATACATGTGATACATGTCAGCAGATGGGTCTATGAAAGATGAGGTGAATCATAGAATTGATGAGGGGAAAAGTGTGAGTGGTGCACTTCGGAGTCTGTGGAGACAAAGAACTTTGTCCATGGAAGTTAAGAGGGGAATGTATGAGAGTATAGTTATACCAACACTCTTATATGGGTGTGAAGCATGGGTGATGAATGTCGCAACGAGGAGAAGGCTGGAGGCAGTGGAGATGTCATGTCTGAGGTCAGTGTGTGGTGTGAATATAATGCAGAGAATTCGGAGTTTGGAAATTAGGAGGAGGTGCGGGATTACCAAAACTATTATCCAGAGGGCTGAGGAGGGGTTGTTGAGGTGGTTCGGACATGTAGAGAGAATGGAACGAAACAGAATGACCTCGAGAGTATATAAATCTGTAGTGGAGGGAAGGCGGGGTAGGGGTCAACCTAGGAAAGGTTGGAGGGAGGGGGTAAAAGAGGTTTTGTGTGCGAGGGGCTTGGATTTCCAGCAAGCATGCGTGTGCGCATTTGATAAGAGTGAATGGAGACAAATGGTTTTTAATGTTTTTAATACTTGACGTGCTGTTGGAGTGTGAACAAAGTAACATTTATGAAGGGATTCAGGGAAACCGGCAGGCCGGACTTGAGTCCTGGAGATGGGAAGTACAGTGTCTGCACTCTGAAGGAGGGGTGTTAATGTTGCAGTTTTATAACTGTAGTGTAAAGCACCTCTCTGGCAAGACAGTGATGAAGTGAATGATGACGAAAGTTTTTCTTTTTTGGGCCACCCTGCCTTGGTGGGAATCGGCCGATGTGTTAATAAAAACAAAAAATAAAAAAAAACAAAGTGAATTTGTTTTGACCTATAAGAACAGTATTATCCAGCTCTTGAGTTTATTTTTTGTCTTGTATTGATTTTTTGTTTGATTGATTGGTGCATATATGGTGGATTCATAATTTGTTAGGCACTAATCTTTAATATTTTTGGTGAGGAAATTGTTTATAAATACAGTGAACCCTCGGTTTTCGTTCACCTCCAAACTCGAACAATTATGTAAATGTATTTTTGTAAGAGCTTCTGTAAGTGTATTTTTGGGGTTCTGAAACGACTAATCTAATTTACATTTGTCCTTATGGGAACAAATTCGTTCAGTAATGGCACTCAAACAGCATTCTGGAATGAATTTTCAACGAAAACCGAGGGTACACTGTATTTAGTTTTGCCTTGTGTAAATATGTATTGAATTAATTTAGATCATGCCAGTAATGCCTAAAAAAATTCTTTTAACTATGTTTTTTTAATGCGGCCATTTCCCACAGAGGAAGGGTGACCCAAAAAGAAAAAACTTTCATCATCATTCAACACTTTCACAATCACTCATACATAATCACTGTCTTTGCAGAGTCGCTCAGATACGACAGTTTAGACGTTTCTCTAAACTGCCAATATCCTAAACCCCTCCTTTAAAGTGCAGACATTGTACTTCCTATTTCCAGGACTCAAGTCTGGCTAACCGGTTTCCCTGGATCCCTTCACAAAATATTACCCTACTCATACTCCAACAGCTCATCAGGTCCCAAAAACCATTCGTCTCCATTCACTCCTATCTAACACGCTCATGCACGCTTGCTGGAAGTCCAATCCCTTCACCCACAAAACCTCCTTTACTCCCTCCAACCTTTTCGGGGATGACCCCTACCTCACCTTCCTTTCCCAATAGATTTATACACTCTCCCAGTCATTCTACTTTGTTCCATTCTCTCTAAATGACCAAACCACCTCAATAGCCCCTCTTCAACCCTCTGACTAATACTTTTAGTAACTACACACCTCCTCCTAATTTCCACACTATGAATTCTCTGCATAATATTTACACCACACATTGCCCTTAGACATGACATCTCCACTGCCTCTAGCCGCCTCCTTGCTGCAGCATTTACAACCCATGCTTCACACCCATATAAGAGTGTTGGTACCACTATACTATCGTACATTCCCTTCTTTGCCTCCATGGATAACGTTCTTTGTCTCCAAAGATACCTCAACGCACCACTCACCTTTTTTTCCTTCATCAATTTTATGGATTACCTCATCCTTCATAAACCCTAAAAAAAATTTATTTTTTTATTTAACACATCAGCCGTTTCCCACCAAGGCAGGGTGGCCTGAAAAAGAAAAACTTTAATCATTCACTCCATCGCTGTCTTGCCAGAGGCATGCTTACACTACAGTTATAAAACTGCAACATTTAACAGCCCTCCTTCAGAGTGCAGGCACTGTACTTCCCATCTCCAGGACTCAAGTCCGGCCTGTCGGTTTCCCTGAATCCCTTCGTAAATGTTACTTTGCTTCCACTCCAACAGCACGTCAAGTATTAAAAATCACTTGTCTCCATTCACTCCTATCAAATACGCTCATGCATGCTTGCTGGAAGTCCAAGCCCCTCGCACACAAAACCTTCTTTACCCCCTCCCTCCAACCTTTCCTAGGCCGACCCCTACCCCGTCTTCCCTCCACTATAGATTTATACACTCAAAGTCATTCTACCTTGTTCCATCCTCTCTACATGTCCAAACCACCTCAACAACCCCTCCTCAGCCCTCTGGATAATAGTCTTGGTAATCCCGCACCTCCTCCTAATTTCCACTACGAATTCGCTGCATTATATTCACATCACACATTGATCTCAGACATGACATCTCCATTGCCTCCAGCCTTCTCCTTGTTGCAACATTCACCATCCATGCTTCACACCCATATAAGAGTGTTGGTATAACTATACTCTCATACATTTTCCTCTCTGCTTCCACGGACAAAGTTCTTTGTCTCCACAGACTCCTAAGTGCACCACTTATCCTTTTACCCTCATCAATTCTATGATTCACCTCATCCTTCATAGACCCATCTGCTGACACGTCCACTCCTAAATATCTGAATACATTCACCTCCTCCATACTCTCCCTCCAATCTGATATCCAATCTTTCATCACCTAATCTTTTTGTTATCCTCATCACCTTACTCTTTCCTATATTCACTTTCAATTTCCTTCTTTTACATACCCTACCAAACTCATGGACCAACCTCTGCAACTTCTCTTCAGAATCTCCCAAATGCACAGTGTCATCAGCAAAACGCAGCTGTGACAACTCCCACTTTGTGTTAGATTCTTTATCTTTTAACCCCACACCTCTTGCCAACACCCGTGCATTCACTTCTCTTACAACCCCATCTGTAAATATATTGAACAGCCATGGTGACATCACACATCCTTGTCTAAGGCCTACTTTTACTGGGAAATAATCTCCCTCTCTCCTACATACTCTAACCTGAGCCACACTATCCTCGTATAAACTCTTCACTGCTTTCAGTAACCTACCTCCTATTCCATACACCTGCAACATCTGCCACATTGCCCCCCTATCCACCCTGTCATATGCCTTTTCCAAATCCATAAATGCCACAAAAACCTCTTTACCCTTATCTAAATACTGTTCAGCTATGTTTCACTGTAAACACTTGGTTTACACACCCCCTACCCTTCCTAAAACCTTCTTGTTCATCTGCTATCCTACTCTCCATCTTGCTCTTAATTCTTTCAATAATAACTCTACCACACACTTTACCAGGTATACTCAACAGTCTTATTCCCCCATAATTTTTGCACTCTCTTTGTCCCCTTTGCCTTTATACAAAGGAACTATGCATAATCTCTGCTAATCCCTAGGTACCTTACCCTCTTCCATACATTTATTAAATAATAGCACCAACCACTCCAAAACTATATCTCCACCTGCTTTTAACATTTCTATCTTTATCCCATCAATCCCAGCTGCCTTACCCCCTTTCATTTTACCCACTGTCCCATGAGCCCTAAATATACTGGTAATAATAATAATAGGAGAGTGGAGCCATATGGCAAAGGTATGGAATAGAAGGCAAAAAAAGAATTTTTAATAAGATCGAGAGAGTTTAGGTAAGACCCTTATGGGGTGAGCGGGGAACTGGTGATAGGGTAAGAATAGGTTGGTAAGAGGTGGAGTACCAGGGCATAACCAAGAAGCTTGTGGGAAGTTTTTATGCAGAGTGAAGCTCAGGTTAGGGTATGTAGGAGAGACGAATTATTTCCCTGTAGAAGTATGACTTGCACGGATTCATGATGTCACTATGGTTGTTTAACATATTTGCAAAAGGGGTTCTAAAAGAAGTGAATGATAGGGTTCTGGTAAGGAGTGTGTAATTAAAATATATTGCATCTTATACAGACTGATGACACAGTTGTTTTGGGAAACTGCAGACAAGTTGCAAAATTTGGTGAATGAATATAGGAGGGTATGTAAAAGAAATTAAAAATGAATGCAGAGAAGAACACAGTGATGAGGATAACAAAAAGTCTAGGCAATTATAGATTGAATATCAAATTGAAGGGAGTATGGAAGAAGTGGTTGTGTTTAGATATTTGGGAATGGACTTGACAGCACGTGAAGTGAACCATAGAATAAATCAAGAAAAAAAGGTGGGTGGTGTGTTGAGACATCTGTGGTAAGAGTAAGTTTAACAATGATAGCAAAATATGGAATGTGCCAGAGTATAGTGGTACTAACATTTTTATGGGTGTAATACTGCAGTGAAGAATCTATTAAAGACAGTGGAGATATCATGGTTGATAGCAATGTGTGTTGTGAATATTGTTCAGAGGATTCTAGATGTAAAAATTAAAAGATGGTCACCAGGAGTATAATTCAGATGGCTGAGTAGGGGTTGTTCAGGTGGTTTGGGCATATAGAGAAGGATAGTTTGGCAGAGGGTGTATAAATCTGGGGTAGGAGGCATAGGGTTGTCCCAGGAACAGTTGGAAGGATTAAAAGAAGCTTTTGAGTTTTAGGGTCTTAAGTATCCAACAGGCTTGCATGAGTATGTTAGATAGGAGTGAATGGAGACAAGTGGTTTTTTAATGGATATGGTGTGCTTATGGGAGATTCTAAAGAAAAGTTGCAAAGGTTAGTGGAAGAGTTTGGGAGGGTGTGTAAAGGTAGAAAGTTGAAAGTAAACATAGATAAGAGTAAGGTGATGAGAGTATCAAATGATTTAAATAAAGAAAAATTGGATATCACATTGGAGAAAGGGATTATGGAAGAAGTAAATGTTTTCAGATACAGTGGTACCTCGGTTAACGATATTTTTTCGTTCCAGAATGCTGTTCAAGTGCCGTTACCAAACGAATTTATCCCCATAAGGAATAATGTAAAATAGACTAGTCCTTTTAGACCCCCAAAAATACACTTACAAAAGCATTTAAAAAAAAATAAACTTACATAAAAGGGCGAGTTTGGGGACCATCGTTAACCGAGGTACCACTGTATTTGGGAGTTGTCTTGTCAGCGGATGGGTTTATGAAGGATGAGGTTAACCAAAGAATTGATGAAGAAAAAAAGGTGAGTGGAGCGTTGAGGTATATGTCGAGACAAAAAACGTTATCAATGGAGGCAACAAAGGGAATGTACGAAAGTATAGTGGTACCAACACTCTTATATGGGTGTGAAGCATGGGTTGCAAATGCTGCAGCGAGGAGGCGGCTGGAGGCAGTGGAGATGTCCTGTCTAAGGGCACTGTGTGGTGTAAAAATTATGCAGAAAATTCGGAGTGTGGAAATTAGGAGGAGGTGGAGTTACTAAAAGTATTTGTCAGAGGGCTGAAGAGGGGCTGTTGAGGTGGTTTGGTCATTAGAGAAAATGGATCAAAGTAGAATGACTTGGAGAGCATATAAATCTGTAGAGAAAGGCAGGCGGGGTAGGTGTCGTCCTCGAAAAGTTTGGAGGGAGGGGGTAAAGGAGGTTTTGTGGGCGAGGGGCTTGGACTTCCAGCAAGCATGTGTGGGCGTGTTAGATAGGAGTGAATGGAGACGAATGGTTTTTTGGGACCTGACGAGCTGTTGGAGTGTGAGCAGGGTAATATTTTGTGAAGATATTCAGGGAAACCAGTTAATTGATTAGTTGGAAATGGGAAGTACAATGCTTACACTTTAAAGGAGGGGTCTGGGATGGTGACAGTTGGGAGGGCCTTATTCTCAGCTGTCGTATCTGAGCGCCTCTGCAAAGACAGGGATTATGTACGAGTGAGGTGAAAGTGTTGAATGATGATGAAAGTATTTTGTGGGAGACAGCAGACTTGTTGAAAAAAAAAAATGGTGTTGGAGTGTGAGCAGTGTTGCTAATATGAAGAGATTATTGGAAACTCATTAGCCAGACTTATCCTTCAGATTGATTGTGATGTGAGCATACTCATGGAAAGATAGTGATTGAATGAATTAATGATGAATGTTTTCTTCTTTGGGTCACCCTTCCTTGGCAGGAGACAGTCATTATGTTAAAAAAAATTAGAAATGCTAAACGAAAGATATAGATACATTGTTGAGTTGCAAGAGTATGTATGTGGAATATTTAATTTCTACAAAAAATAGTGGTACCTCAGTATACGTCTGCTTTGGAATAAAGTCCAACTTGGTATACGTTCTGTTTGGACGTGAAAATTTTTGCTTGGTATACGACCTTTGCTTGGAATACGACTAGCGTGCTAGAACTTGTATGGGTCAAAATGAGTCACGATACCGCGCGCTACCCTTGTTTACCTCTCTCGAGACAAAGCCACGACTGCCCACTAGTGTCAGTACGCCCATTGCTACCATTCAGTGAACAACCCACGCTGTAACTGAATTTTCAAGTGATTTTGTGTTTTTTCATATATTTTTTTAGTAAATTCATTAACCATGAGTTCTAAGAAAGTTATTTGAAAGTTAATGAAATCTTTGCCAAATAGATGGATGTCAAAAACTTTGCAGAGAAGTACCACCCCAACAAAACCCAAACAAGCCATAATAGCATTGTCTGGAATGACCAGACAATGTCACATTTCCGAAACATATTGAGGAGAAGGCAGAAGCAAAGGTCTTTGGTTAGATTTTAGTAAAAGTCAAACCTGGTGAGCTTCAATCAGGTCCAAATAGGGAAAAGAGAAGGGGACTCTCTTTCCAAACAATAACATTTCCTCCTCCTCCCTTCTCAGCACTGTCCTAGTAGGCACTCGACTCTTTTTCAGCAAAGTGAGGTTAAATTTGCATTTATTTCATCTAATTCTTTTGTATTTATGTACAGTGGTACCTCGACTTACGTTGTTATCACCTTACGTTATATTCGATATCCGTTACTTATAACGTAAGAAATTTGAATGCGACATCCGTTGATTGATTCGTCTTACGCCTTCGTACCGGACCTGTTCGCTTGGAGCCCAGCTGAGCGCACTCCAGGGAGCGTCAGTGTGCTATTGTTTACAAGCGAGAGCGACCACCCACCCACACCCACGCATTCATACCAGTATATTGTCATTATTCCACTGTTTTTAGTGCTTGCAACTGCTAAATAAGCTACCATGGGTCCAAGGAAAGCTCCTAGTGCTAAGCCTGTGGTAAAGAATGGAGGAAGATTTATGCAGGGAGTGTAGCATTTATGCAGGGAGTGTAGCATTTATGCAGGGAGTGTAGCAGGCATGCAGGGAGTGTAGCAGGCATGCAGGGAGTGTAGCAGGCATGCAGGGAGTGTAGCAAAGATGCAGGGAGTGTAGCAGGGATGCAGGGAGTGTAGCAAGGATGCAGGGAGTGTAGTAGGCATGCAGGGAGTGTAGCATTCATGCAGGGAGTGTAGCATTCATGCAGGGAGTGCAGGGATGCAGGGATGCAGGGAGTGTAGCAGGGATGCAGGGAGTGTAGCAAGGATGCAGGGAGTGTAGCAAGGATGCAGGGAGTGTAGTAGGCATGCAGGGAGTGTAGCAAGGATGCAGGGAGTGTAGTAGGCATGCAGGGAGTGTAGCAAGGATGCAGGGAGTGTAGAAAGCATGCAGGGAGTGTAGAAATGATGCAGGGAGTGTAGCAAGGATGCAGGGAGTGTAGCAAGGATGCAGGGAGTGTAGTAGGCATGCAGGGAGTGTAGCAAGGATGCAGGAGTGTAGTAGGCATGCAGGGAGTGTAGCAAGGATGCAGGGAGTGTAGTAGGCATGCAGGGAGTGTAGCAGGGATGCAGGGAGTGTAGCAAGGATGCAGGGAGTGTAGCAAGGATGCAGGGAGTGTAGTAGGCATGCAGGGAGTGTAGCATTCATGCAAAGGGGAGTGTAGCATTCAAAGAAAAAGGCCAGTAACCCCAGAAAAGAACTTGGTACCTGCAGTGTTAATGGAAGGGATTCCCTTCCAAACACTAGCATACTACTCCACCTTCTCCCCTCCTCCCGTCCTCCACACATCAACAACTCTTCAATAAATGTAAGTGACATGTTATTGTTCAATATTTACATGTGTATTTAGGTATTCTTTATTAAATTATTTATTATTTAATGTCAAAAAGTTCTAAAAAATATTTTATTTTACTACTTTTGGAAGTCTTGGACGGATTAAATTTATTTCCATTATTTCTTATGGGGAAAATTGATTCGTGTTACGTTTGTTTCGTCTTAAGAAATGCCCTCTCTGACGGATTAAAAACGTAAGTCGAGGTACCACTGTATGTATTTTAGTATTAAGCAGTGTTTAAATTACATATTTTAGTATTAAGCAGTGTTTAAATTACTTTATACAACCACATCAATGTATAATATGGCAATAACAATAGGATTTTTTTTCATGGGAACGGATTAATCGTTTTCCCTATATTTCTTATGGGAAAATTCGTTTGGTATACGTCGTGTTTGGTATAAGTCCAAGGTCCTGGAACGGATTAAGGATGTATACCAAGGTACCACTGTATTAAGAATAATTTTGTGGTTAAAGGGATACAGTGGTCCCCCAACTAACGAAAAACTTCATCCCAGAAGCCTGCTCAAGTGCCATTACCGAACAAATTTACTCCCTTAAGAAATAATGTCACGTAGGTTAGTCTATTTCAGGCCCCCAAAAATACACTTCCACAAGCACTTACAATATTATACTTACATAATTGTACGATTTCCGGGGTGTTCGTTACTTGGCATAGTGATTTTTCAGGTTTTTAAATGTTATTGTTTTTTATATAATTACATTGTATAAGACTACTACAGTGAATAGTTTGTGTGATAGTTGAGTAGTGTGTCATTTAACTGTTAAAATGTACATGTGCATACATAAACAAATACAGTGGTACAGTGGTCCCTCGGTTTTCGTGCATCTCCAAACTCGAACATTTATGTAAGTGTATTTTCGTAAGTGCTGTTGCAAGTGTATTTTTGGGGGTCTGAAATAGACTAACCTACGTGACATTATTTCTTAAGGAAGTAAATTCGTTCGGTAATGGCACTTGAGCAGCATTCTGGAACGAATTTTCGGCGAAAACCGAGGGACCACTGTACCTCGGTTTACGATGGTCCCCAAACTCGCCCTTTTATGTAAGTTTATTTTTTTAAATGCTTTTGTAAGTGTATTTTTGGGGGTCTAAAAGGACTAGTCTATTTTACATTATTCCTTATGGGGATAAATTCGTTTGGTAATGGCACTTGAGCAGCATTCTGGAACGAAAAAATATTGTTAACCGATGTACCACTGTAGTTTTAAAGATACAGGTGTACTGCACTGGTAGATGTGTTACTTATACAAGTATTGCTTGAACTGTGTATAACATTATTCATCATTGTACAAATTAAATTTCTTGCTGTTTACATAACTTTAGATTGGTATATACAAAACTTAGAATGTCTTAAACAGATCTACACAGTACTTACTGCTTGTTTCAGTGTGCTTGAAAAATTATTTGCCATTATTGCACCAATATTTTAAGAGGTATGTCTTTTTGAAACTAAGTTTCATCCTAATACTGTCAGAACTAGAGCAGCCACTACTGAGATAGAGTGGGTGCCCCTCGGACTGACAAAGAATATTGGAGGTCAGGAGGAGTACTATGCACTAGTTGCTGGAACTTGCGATAATCCTCCTACATATTTCATTTATTAACACTGATTTTTAATAGAAAATGTATGGCTTCTGATTCAAAGTTTCTTATTTATTATAGTACAGGTGTTGTAGATTTTACTCAACTGCTTCTTCATTTTATGCTACTTTATATTATTCCATGCAGTTCTGAGACTAGGTATTCCTCATCTATTAATTCATTGAACTTAGTGTTATTTGGATCTTGATGATCTGTGCTCTTTAATAAAAGACATTTAACCCTTTGACTGTTTCCGACATATATATACGTCTTACGAGCCAATGTTTCGGACGTATTTATACGCCTAAATTCTAGCGGCCTGAAATCAAGCAGGAGAAAGCTGGTAGGCCCACATGTGAGAGAATGGGTCTGTGTGGTCAGTGTGCCCAGTATAAAAAAAATCGGGCAGCCACTGGTGCATTGTGGGAACACCATTTCAGTAGTCCTTGTTCAGCATGCCTAGCGGTAAGAATTATTAAACTCCTTGGCGCATCTGGGACATTTCTCTTCCTCAATGATAGTTCTAACACAGATGGAAGTGTCTCTGAAGATAAATTTCATGGTTTTGATGAGTTTGTGACCGAAAGCAATGCCCAGGATACCAGAAGGAAGGAAGAAAGAAAGAAAGTAAGTAAGGAAGAGATGTGAGGAAGGAATGAATGAAAGAAGAGATGAGAGGAAGGAAGTAAGGAAGGAGGAAATGAAGAAGGAAGGAAGTAAGAAAGAAAGAAAGAGAAAGGGAGGAAGGAAGGAACAAAAGAAGTAAGAAAGGAAGGAAGAAATAAAGGAAGGAAGAAAGAAAGGAAGGAAGGAATGAAGGAGAAAAGGAAGCTAGGAAGGTAGGTATGAAGGAAAGGAAGGAGGTTGTGGAGAAGACATGGGTTCCCTTTTGTGTTGACAGGTTGACAGCAGTGAGGGTGGTGAGTAATGGTATAATATGTCATTTTGACAGCTGCCTTACCCTGACTCAGCAAATTTAGATGTCCCCATCCCCCCCCACACACACACATAGCTTGAAGCTTTGACTTGCTAATTGCAGTTGATGGAAAGTGTCTAGTCATTATATATGTGTATATATATTATAGAACAATATTAATAAACAATTTTTTTTATTGTTGGTTGGTGTAAACAAGTTTTGTAAACAATATAATGATACTAATGTTTGTGCGATTATTGTGTTGCATACAACAAGTGTATATATATATATATATATATATATATATATATATATATATAATACATTGCACCTTACTTTGGTCTCACAGGCCACATAAGTTATGTAAAAAAATAAAATAGTGAAAAAAAAACAAGAAACCTACGAAAGGAAGTAAACCAAAGTTTACCGGGTGAGCGGCATTCACGGCTCATTTTTTGCCAACTTTACGCCTCTATATCTCCGTAAATACTGATCGCAAAAATTTGTATATATCAGGCAAAAATGTTATCAAACATTGTTGGAAGCGATAATGTTCTGCATATACAGAACTGTACAGAAAGCTTAATCTAATGAGATTGGGTGTTATTTTCTTCGTAAATTATATTTTAATTAAATTTTAAAGAAAACACTCTTACCATACAGTTTTTATTGGTGGATTGCCATGCTGTGATTTAACTCTGAGAATCTTAACACCACTGTTTTTAAGACTGAGCCATAGTTGAAATGGCCGCATTTAATCTTTTAAAACTATAACTCATTTTCTAGTTGCTTTTAAAATAAGTGAAAAGTAACCGATTCCTTGAGAAATATTGCAAAAGTAACATAAACAATTGCATAATTTATTATGCTCCACACAGATTCACTTTTTTTTTTTTTTTTTTTAAGTATTTCCGATTAGTCGATTCTCCTTTGTGTGTCATGGGTAATAAGTTTAGTAATGAAATGACTGATGCTCATATATCTGTTACAATTATAGGTTTAAGAAATAATGCCTCTTTAAGGGGGGCTCCTTGTCGCGGTAAAGAGGCTATCGGTCTGAGGAATTGGACCTCTTGGTCTTCTTCCTCAGACCGAACCTAATTACCCCCCAATCCCCCTCCCTTTTCCCATCTTCCCCATCCTCCCTTTTCCCATCTTCCCCATCTTCCCCATCCTCCCTTTTCCCTTTCCTCCTCCTCCTCCTCATCCCTCCCTTCTTTCCTTCCCATTTTTACCCTGGGAGCTTCTCTCCACAGGCTTTCTAGTTCCTAGGTAGGGGGAATGGTACCGTGGTCCAATCCCATTCCGTTGAGGTTCTCGGCGGTGGTGTAGTTTGCCATGGAATCTGGATCGCCTGGGGATGTCCCGATTCCTCTCCGGTCTCCCGGAGGGTGGCCTTGGGTATCTTTCGGGCGACGGGTGTATCTCTGGAGGCCACCTTTCAGATTCCGGGGGTGGTGGCCAAAGGCGGTATGCTTTGTGGCGGATATCCGGCCACACTCTCTTTTGTCTGCCAAGGTGGCTCGGTGGATGTGAGGTTGCTATCCCAGATTGCTGGTTTACTGGCATGAAGGGTAGGGTATGGCACGGGTTCCATGTAGCATCTGCACTACTTGCGGTGTTGAGGTCCTCTTGGGCGCGGAGTTGGATTTACGCCCCTTTCATTCCTCCTATTAGCTATTCCTCCACGTTCCCCCCTTTTTTATTCTTTTTTTTATTTTTATTTTCTTCTTTCTTTTTTTTTCTTAAAAACAAAAAGAAAAAGTAACCTAACCATTGATGCCCTAATCTGTGAACCTACCCCCGGGCCCCTTGATACCGCACCTAGTTCTGACCCTACCTCGTTAATGGACGACTCTTCGGACAACCCTAATTCCCCTGTACCTCTTGCTGGTGCCGGTTCGTCACCTGCTTCAGGTACCAGGGACCCGACTGGCCCTTTCGATACGTCTGACCTTCGCTCTTCTCTGACCTTGATTCCGGCTTCTCCCTTGACGGTGCAGCAATTTTCTAATCGCTCGCCCGTCTCCCATCGGACCACCCCCGGTCCCACACCCAAACGACCAAGACCCACACATGATGATTCGACACTTCCTTCTCGTTCATCTCAGAAACGACCAGCTCGTCACGCACTCCCCTTAAACTCTCTGTTTCAAACAACTCAATGGACAAAGTTTTTTTTTTTACTCTGCGACCAACTTCTCCTAATACCTATCTTTCAGACCATAGTATTGGTAAAGCTCTGCTACGCCATGTTGGTAAAGACATCTCATTTCACGCTCTCAAGAGCGGCACTCGCATCATCACGGTCCAGAATGCTGGCCAAGCTCGCGCTCTTTCTCTTCTTACAACCATAGATACTGCTCCTGTTACTATTGACAAGCACCATTCCCTCATTTCCTCTTTAAGGG
>WNWK01025690.1:0-28263 GCA_009830355.1 Cherax destructor
CTCCCTGCACGAGTGCTACACTCCCTGCACGAGTGCTACACTCCCTGCACGAGTGCTACACTCCCTGCATGAGTGCTACACTCTTTCACAGGGCTGGCACTAGGAGCTTTCTTTGGACCCATGGTAGCTTATTTAGCAGATGCAAGCACTAAAAACAGTGGAATAATGACAATATACTGGTATGAATGCGTTGGTGGCATGGGTGGTGGTCGCTCTCGCTTGTAAACAATAGCACACCGACGCTCCCTGGGGTGCCCGCACAGCTGGGCGCCACGCGGACGCATCCGGGACGAATATTGTAAACCTAACAATCATCGTAAACTGAGTCAATATTTTGACGTAAAAATGTATCGCTAACCGATTTTATCGGTATCTGACGCCATCGCTAGCCGAGGTATGACTGTACTTAAGAGATGATCTTTATGACGACGTACAACCCATCCTTGGCCGCTGTCAAGTCACTAATGTTATAACATGACAACACTCCTGAATGGAACAAAACGTTATCATAATATTCCTCTAATCAATCAATCAATCAATTTTTATTTCTTTGAAAGTTTACAATGTGGTTAACATATTGTAGGAAGTATATTTACATTGGTAGTTTACAGTGATTTTTGGTAAATTGTCACTTTTTACTCTCTAGAAACCAAAGATAGTTTTGTTTTTAACAACAAGCTTATCTACAGAAGCCTTATCCATTATCCCAAAGAAATTAAAAAATATATATTAGAAACAGATTCAAGAAAAACAGGGATGGAGAGAAATGGTATAACATACTGATACAATGGAAAGAGACAATACAGTATAATGTGATATTTTATTGACAATGTTTTGCCCACACAGTGCTTTATCAAGTGACTAACAGATCTGTCTGTGACTTGATAAAGCCCACTCTTGTTGCCAAAATGCTGTTAATAAAGGCTTGCTTTTAACTGCATTCCGGTCTCTTTTGCGAACTTACATGGAAGTGAAGATGAAAAGGGTACAATGTAAAAAAAAAAAAAAAATGAAGCTCAGATTAGCCTAATTCCTTAATACTGTATTTAAAGGACAAAGGAAACACCAACAATCCTGTCAACAAAACATTTGTCTAATTCTATAATATAGAATGTAAATAATTTATAATCAGGACATGCACAAATCTCACCTATAATAAGCTGGGGTGAATGAGCAAATGCTGATGTTGCTAGTTTAGCCAATTCCTGAGAATTATCAGCAAAACCAGACCCAAGGCCACCTAGAGCATAAGCTGCCCGAGCTAGCACTGGATACCCTATTCTCTCAGCTGCTTCATGAGCCTGGCATTACAAATTAGAAACTGATTAATATTTTTTTTTGTCCTGACAAAAAAGATATGAATCACAGATTTGCAAAAAACATATTACAAGGCATATTTTTTTTTAACACTCGGGCCGTCTCCCACCAAGGGAGGATGATCTAACAACAGAACTCTTTCACTGTCACTCACTCACTGCCTTGCATGAAGCACACTGACATTACAGGTCAGATGATCCTCCAATTGCAACATCCCCATTCTGCACTCTGAAGAATGGGTGGGAATGTTTTTATTCTTTGTGGTCTGGAGGGTCATCGTACCTCAGTAGGAGACAACAGAGGGAATATGATAATGGTATGCAATACCCTATTTTGGGAAGACGGATGGAATACTTCGAGCTGTTAAATATTGATGAAGAAAGGGAGGCTGTGATTTCATGTATTGGCCAGGGATGTATAACATCTTTAAGAAGTGAGGAAGAGCCAGTTGTGAGTGTGAGGGGAGGTGCATGAGGCAGTGGGTAAAATGAAAGGGGGTAATACAGCTTGGATTGATGGGATCATGACAGCAATGTTAAAAGCAGGTGAGGATATAGATTTGGAGTGGTTGGTACTTTTCTTCAAAAAATGGATAAAAGAGGGGAAGGTACCTAGGGATTGGCAGAGAGCATGCATAGTTCCTTTGTAAAAAGGAGATGGGGACAAGAGAGAGAAAGAGAGTGTAAGAATTATAGGGAAATAAGCCTGTTGAGAATACCTGCTAAGGTGTATGGTAGAGTTATTATTGAAAGAATTAATGGTAAAATGGAAAGCAGGATCACACATGAACAATGAGAATTTACGAAGGGTAGGGAATGTGTAGACTAAGTGTTCACATTGAAGCATATAGGTGAACAATATTTATATAAAGGTAATGAATTTTTTGTTGCATTTATGGATTTAGAAAAGGCATATGATAGGGTGGATAGGGAAGTAATGTGGCAGAAGTTGCAAGTGTATGGAATAAGTGGTAAGTTACTTGACTCACGAAATCGTAATGACACGATTGCAAACAAACCATACCACGGGTGGGGTTCGAACCCGCGGTCACAGTCTCAAAACTCCAGACTGTCGTGTAAGCCACTGGGCCAGCTAGCTTCAATAAGATTCATCCAACTAGGTATATTTCTATACCATAGGAAGGTTAGCATAGGCACCACTGTGTCCACAAATGCAAGTTTTTACAGACGAATCTCCCGCTAGCATGGCCATGACGAACTCTAGCTCAAGTCCCCCTCAAAGCCATCAACATGACTCAGGAAATCGTAAAGACATGATTGCACACAAACCATACCACGGGTGGGGTTCGAACCCGTGGTCAGTCTCGAAACTACAGACTGTCGCGTAAGCCACTGGCCCAGCTAGCTTCAATAAGATTCATCCAACTAGGTATATTTCTACACCATAGGAAGGTTAGCATAGGCACCACTGTGTCCACAAATGCAAGTTTTTACAGACGAATTTCCCGCTAGCTGGCCCAGTGGCTTACGCAACGGTCTGGAGTTTTGATATTCTCTGACCACGGGTTCGAACCCCACCCGTGGTATTGAGACTCATGTTAGGGTATGTAGGAAAGTGGGAGATTATTTTCCAGTAAAGGTCGGCCTTAGACAGGGATGCGTGATGTCACTATGGTTATAAATGGGGTTGTAAAAGAAGTGAATGCTAGGATGTAGGGAAGAGGTTTGGAATTAAAATGTATAGAATCTAATACAAAGTGGGAGTTGTCAAAGTTGTTTTTTGATGATGATACTGTGCTTTTAGGAGATTCTGAAGAGAAGTTGCAGAGGCTGGCAGACAAATTTGGAAGAGTATGTAAAAGGAAATTGAAAGTGAACATAGGAAAGAGCAAGGTGATAAGGGTAACAACAAAATTTAGGTAATGAATGATTGGATATCAGATTGGAAGGAAGGGCAAGAGGGGATATATATGAGAGTAACGTAATACTACAAATACAAATATTTATTTCTTCGCAATTTTACATAGAAGTTTACACTCTTATATATGGGTGTGAAGCATGGGTTGTGAATGTTGCAGCAAAGAGGAGACTGGAGGAAGTAGAGATGTATCTGAGGGCAATGTGTGGTGTACATTTATACTTACACTCACCCAAGTGACTGTATGTATAAAATTACTATAGTTTGGAGATTAGGGGGTGCGGGGGGTTACTAAAAGTATCATCCAGAGAGCTGAGGTGGAGATTTAGTGAGGATGGAAGAAAATAGAATGACTTGGAGGGGTATAAATGTGTAGTGGAGGGAAGGCGGGGTGGGGGGGGTCACCCTATAAAAGGCTTGTGTGTGTGTGTTAGATAGGAGTGAATGGAGATAAGTAGTTTTTATGACTTGACGTGCTGTTGGAGTGTGAGCAAGGTAACATTTATGAAGGGATTCAATTAGCTGGACTTGAGTCCTGGAGGTGGAAAGTACAGTGCCTGCACTCTGAAGGAGGGAAAAAGATACTGCAGTTTGGAAGGGCATCTGTACTGGTGTATTGGCACACCTCTAACAAGACAGTAATAGTGTAAATGATGGTGAAAGTGTTTCTTCTTTTTCAGGTTACCCTGCTTCGGTGGGAGACAGCCGCTAAGTTAAAAAAGTACAGTATGAACTTGGAAAGTATTAAATTATATTTTATTCTTTAAACAAATAAGATATGGCAAAATGTGGTAAATTCTTCTAGTAATTTCCAATTTATCTTTCCTACAATACATAGAAAAACTTCATCTTCAATGACCAGAGTTCAGTTTAAAATTTACAAAAACAAAATTTGAAGTTTCATTATATAGTACAGTTGTTATATCAAACCTCATGCAGTCATAAAACATAAAATTAGTAATAGTAAGAGAAAAACTGCAAGAGTTAGCATAAATAAAATTAAAAAACAGTAATTTTGAAAGAACAGTGTAAGGCAGCTTCTCTTTAACCCTTTCACTGTCGGTCCTGTAATATTACGGAGTGCAAGCCAGTGTCAGTCCCGTAATATGACACCAAAATTCTAGTCTTCAAATCTGGTGGGAGAAAGCTGGTAGGCCTACATATGAAAGAATGGGTCTGCATGGTCAGTGTGCACAGTATAAAAAAAATTCTGCAGCACACAGTGCATAATGACAAAAAAAAATCTAATCATGTTTTTGTTTAAAACATCAACTTTGCGGTGTATTTTTGTATGGCATTAATGATTGTATTCTCGTTTTCTTGGTCTCATTTGATAGAATGGAAGATATATTACAGAAATTTGGATGATTTTGATTGGTTTCACGAAGAAAAGTACCTTGAAACTGAGCACAAAGTAGCGGAAATGTTCAATTTTTGCCGATACTCAAAAGTATACAAATGACGTCACCATCCAATACATGTCCAACTGGCCAGTCTAATACACAGTCATGAGTGGGTTGACATTATTTATACAATTATTATAATATGCAGTAGTCTGAATAACAGTAAATCTTCTATTTTTTTGTGTGAATAAAAATTCAAAATAGAAAGCAAGAGTAATATAAGAGGGGCCTGGAGACGTGACTAATGAACAGAGAAAATGTTATTTTAGTTCCAGGAATGTCTGCTTCGTTTATTCTGGACCCTATATTGAAATTGACATCCTTTGAAATTTGTGTGAAATTTTCCAAATTGCCAATTTGACCACTTTATTGGGTAGTTGAAATCGGTAAATGGGCGGTTTCTTTTACTCAATTGATAGAACAGATCGAGTTCTAGCGAAATAGCTATGATTTTGGTCGACTGGAACAATGGAATTGGTCGAAAATAGGGCTCAAAGTGGGTGAAATCGCCAATGTGTATACATCGCCGAGATCGCTAACTTCATGAGAGTGTAATTCCATAAGTTTTCCATCAAATTTCGTACTTTTGGTGTCATTACCATTGAGAAAAGATTCTCCATCATTTCATAAGAAAAAATAATTTTTTTTTAACCCTTGAACTGTCCATACGTAGATATAAGTTTGCACGTGTAGCGCTCTGAACATAGATCTACGTTTTATTTTTCATTCCTTCAAATTTGGCGCGATAGGCCCGAGTTGCCTAGACATGAGAGAATGGGTCTTAACACTCAGTGTGCACAGTATTAAAAAAATCTGAGACCACTTAGTACATTGTAGGAGCACCAGTTCAATTGAGCGCCAGCTAGAGCAAATAGCGTGGCAAGCACCAGGGATTCACTGATGTCATGTCGTATTAACAGGACCCTTTTAAGAGGAAAGTGATGGTGTAATATGTATTCGTCAGGCCGGCTGGCTGGCTGGCCGGCTGACTGACTTTGGCTGTCTCTTCAGCTGTATCTGTCTGTCCATCTCTGTCCATCTCTGTCTCTCTCTCTCACAGGTACACATAAGTATAGTTATCATACATAGTGTAAATTACTTAGGATAACCCAAAAAATCCAGTGCTATACACTGTGCTTGTAGATATAAGGCATAATACGCATGACTGGCAAGTAATACTATGTTCACTTGATCAGGAATCAGACGTGACTGCATCCTGTGTAATAACTGTTGGTTCATGAACCATTCTCTGAGACAAGCAGACAAGACAGACAAAAAGACAGAGACACAGGCAGACAGAAAGACAGAGACACAGGCAGACAGAAAGACTGATAAGCAGAGCTAGATAGACAGACAGACAGATAGACAGAGACAGACAGATAGATAGACAAACATGTTTGTGTGTAACAGTGAAAACAAATAAAGCCAGGGTTCCCTGCAGCAGTGCACTATCATCGTGTCACTCAATAAATAACAAAAAAGGCACAATACCGTGACTGGAACAATACACACACAACCCGCACATATAAAAGAGAGGAGCTTACGACGACGTTTCGGCCCGACTTGGACCATTTACAAAGTCACACTAACACACAGACAGAGGAAGGGTATTTATAGACAGGCAGACAGGGGAGGGTACAAGAGAGTGGGGTAATGATGGAGTAGTGGAAGTAGTAGTAGTAGTAAAGGTAGTAGAGGAGACAGTCATATGGGAAGGAGCACTGCAATGAGGCTAGCGGCCCGCAAGGGTGGTACGAGAGGGAAGAAAAGCGAATAAAATGAAGGAAAATACAAGGCAAAAGAAAAGAAAGGAAAACCCATAGGAGAAAAAAGGAGAAGGGGGAAGAGAAGATAGGGAAGGAATCAGGTTAAGTCACGGGTGTTCTGAAGTTTAGAACATTTAACAATGTAATGAGAGAGGAAAGCATCAACAGAGACAAAGCCAGGGCTAAGATTCATACAGGGAAAGTTGTGTATAAGGGAGGATTCAACCAGGCGGCGACTATGAAAGTTGGACGTAGGGTAGACAGTTTTAGCAGAAGACCAATCAATGGGATGACTGTGATCTCTGACATGACAGAAAAGAGCATTATTAGTGTCGGCAAGCCTAACACTATTTTTTTTTTCTTGCTCCTCCTGTCCTCTTCAGTACTTCGGAGAAACTGGCCGATATCTTTCTGACAGACTCAAGGAGCACAAAAATAGTGTTAGGCTTGCCGACAATAATAATGCTCTTTTCTGTCATGTCAGAGATCACAGTCATCCCATTGATTGGTCTTCTGCTAAAACTGTCTACCCTACGTCCAACTTTCATAGTCGCCGCCTGGTTGAATCCTCCCTTATACACAACTTTCCCTGTATGAATCTTAGCCCTGGCTTTGTCTCTGTTGATGCTTTCCTCTCTCATTACATTGTTAAATGCTCTAAACTTCAGAACACCCATGACTTAACCTGATTCCTTCCCTATCTTCTCTTCCCCCTTCTCCTTTTTTCTCCTATGGGTTTTCCTTTCTTTCTTTTCTTTTGCCTTGTATTTTCCTTCATTTTATTCGCTTTTCTTCCCTCTCGTACCACCCTTGCGAGCCGCTAGCCTCATTACAGTGCTCCTTCCCATATGACTGTCTCCTCTACTACCTTTACTACTACTACTACTTCCACTACTCCATCATTACCCCACTCTCTTGTACCCTCCCCTGTCTGCCTGTCTATAAATACCCTTCCTCTGTCTCTGTGTGTTAGTGTGACTTTCTAAATGGTCCAAGTCGGGCCGAAACGTCGTCGTAAGCTCCTCTCTTTTATATGTGCGGGTTGTGTGTGTATCATGTCACTCCACTGCTTACCCTGTCAGCAGTTTAGTGACACTTGTCATAAACACCATACTTCAAGAAGTTTCATATATACTCCAGCATGTCTAAAACATTGCAGAGACCTATAAATACTTTGTATATATTTCTAGACAATAGTAAATGACCAAGGCAGATGAAAATGTTCACCTGTCGGTGTGATTGTGACTGAGTACTATTTCAGTATCTAATATTAGTGTCAGAACAAAGATTGGCTATGAAATCACAAGAACTACAGTAGACCCTCCGTTTTCGTTTATCTCCGTTATCGCTGATTTCAGTTTTCGTGTACTTTTTTCATGGAAATATTGGCTCCGCTGTCGCCGATTGGCTCTGTTTTTGTCGATGGTACAGAACCTGTCTAGTGCCCAGTGCGCATACAAGCCCGCAAGCCCGCCTCCCACACACATTCTCAGGCAGTGTAGCATTGTTTCTGGTTGATAGAACATTATCCTGCAAGTTCATACAAAAACATTTCTTAACAATCCATTGTTTTAGGCCCTTGATTATTGTGTGTGACTCCTAAATAAGCCACCATGGGCCCAAAGAAAGCTCCTAGTGCCAGTCCTTTGGTAAAGAAAGTGAGGAACACCATAGAATTAAAGAAAGAAATCGGTGCAAAGTATCAAAGTGGAGTTGATAAAGGCTATAGCGCCAGCCAGCGATAAAGTGTAGCACTAACAGTGTAGCAAGTAAGTTAAGCGATTAAGCGATAGAAAAATGATGACACGAAACTTAACTCCTCCATTGTTGTTTGAGGTATATAGGGGCACTAAGACCAACACTGCCCTCTGCAATCATCTCCTCCAAGATAAGTGTAAATATTTCTTATTTATAAATTAAAGTGTAAATATTTCTTATTTATAAATTAAAGTGTAAATATTTCTTATTTATAAATTACGTACATTGTTTCAGTGTGAATAGTGGTGGTGACTTCTGCTGCCAGGCCCAACACCACTACTATATGTACGGTTTATGGTCAGTGGCCCTTATAAACCTAACAACAAAAACACACTACAACCAGTAATCACATTCGTAATGACATATTTTATTCATTCTAGAGTATATATCATGTTTCTATGTTATTAACTCTTAAACGGTCCACACTTATATTTACGTTAGCTCACCCAGTGCCCCGAATCTTTTGAAAAAAAAAAATATATATATATATATATATATATATATAGAAATAAAGAGCACATTTTTTTAAATGTTATAGGATAAAAAAAAAGAATTTGGGTCAGTAGTTACCGAGATATGAGGCGGAGAAGTTGGCACTGGATGCTCACCTGACAGCAACAGGAGTCCTGCTGCTTGCAGAATCGTTGCCGATATACCTTTTTTCACTTTTTTTTATTATTTTATATAATTTTTATGTTCTCATAATCACAATTTATAGTAGTTCTTGTGATTTCATATCCAATCTGGGTTCTGACACTAATATTAGGTACTGAAATTGTACTCAAATAATAATAATAATAATAATAGTGCATAAAAATAATAATAATAATAATGATAGTGAATAATAATGATGATAATAATAATAATGATAGTGAATAATAATAATAATAATAATAATAATAATAATAATAATAATAATAAAAGTTCCCTTGAAGCATCGCTGCCTTATCTCATCTGATCTCCACTAATGATGACTGGTGACATTTCACAAAGAGTGAGCCATAGTCTTATCTCTTCTTATCAGTCCAGTAATTACAGTGATGACAGTTGCGAGTTTTGCTTCCTTTATTTGTTGAAACCTGTTGTCTGTCTGTGCTGTGTGTGTCTGTGTGTGTGTGTGTGTGTGTGTGTCTGTGTGTGTGTGTGTGTCGTGTGTGGTGTGTGTGTGTGTGTGTGTGTGTGTGTGTGTGTGTGTGTCTGTGTGTGTGTGTGTGTGTGTGTGTGTGTGTCTGTGTGTGTTGTGTGTGTGTGTGTGTGTCTGTGTGTGTGTGTGTGTCTGTGTGTTGTGTGTGTCTGTGTGTGTGTCTGTGTGTGTGTGTGTGTCTGTGTGTGTGTGTGTGTTGTGTCGTGTGTGTTGTGTCGTGTGTGTGTGTGTTGTGTGTGTGTGTGTGTGTGTCTGTGTGTGTGTGTGTCTGTGTGTGTGTGTGTGTGTGTGTGTGTCTGTGTGTGTGTGTCTGTGTGTGTGTGTGTCTGTGTATGTGTGTCTGTGTGTGTGTGTCTGTGTGTGTGTGTCTGTGTGTGTGTGTGTCTGTGTGTGTGTGTGTGTCTGTGTGTGTGTATGTGTCTGTGTGTGTCTGTGTGTGTACTCACCTAGTTGTACTCACCTAGTTGTGGTTGCAGGGGTCGAGTCAAAGCTCCTGGCCCCGCCTCTTCACTGGCCGCTACTGGGCCAGTGTGTGTGTGTGTGTCTGTGTCTGTGTCTGTCTGCCTGTGTGTCGTCTCCTTTCTGTCTGCTTGTCTCAGAGAGTAGCTCATGAACCAACTGGTATTACGCAGATCACAAGCACAGTATAACACTGTCTTGATTTTTTTAGTTATCCTAGGTAATTTACACTGTATAATTGTATTTACGTATGTGTTCCTGAGAGATTGAGACAGATAGAGACAGAGAAAGATAGATACAGACAGACAGACATAGACAAGACAGCCAATCAGGTACCCAGGTGACCAGCCAGCTGCTGGCCAGCCAGGATGCCAACCAGCTGCTTACCAGTCAGGTGGCCAGGCAGGCAGGCAGCCAGCTGGCCTGCCAGCCTGTGTCTGTCTGTGTGTCTGTTTTTCTGTCTGTCTGTGTGTCTGTTTTCTGCTGCTGTCTGTGTGTCTGTTTTTCTGTCTGTCTGTGTGTCTGTTTTTCTGTCTGTCTGTGTTCTGTTTTCTGTCTGTCTGTGTCTGTTTTCTGTCTGTCTGTTTTCTGTTTTTCTGTCTGTCTGTGTGTCTGTTTTTCTGTCTGTCTGTGTGTCTGTTTTCTGTCTGTCTGTGTGTCTGTTTTCTGTCTGTCTGTGTGTCTGTTTTCTGTCTGTCTGTGTGTCTGTTTTCTGTCTGTCTGTGTGTCTGTTTTTCTGTCTGTCTGTGTGTCTGTTTTCTGTCTGTCTGTGTGTCTGTTTTCTGTCTGTCTGTGTGTCTGTTTTTCTGTCTGTCTGTGTGTCTGTCTTTCTGTCTGTGTGTCTGTCTTTCTGTCTGTCTGCTTGTCTCAGAGTAGCTCATAAACCAACTGGTATTACGCAGATCACAAGTGCATTATATCACTTTGTCTTGATTTTTAGTTATCCTAGGTAATTTACACTATGTATAATTGTATTTACGTATGTGTTCCTGTGAGATAGAGACAGAGACAGGTAGATACAGACAGAAAGAGATAGACAGCCAATCAGGTACCCAGCTGCTTGCCAGCCAGGTGGCCAGGCAGGCAGGCAGCCAGCTGGCCTGCCAGCCTGCCGACATCACTTTCCACTTCAAAGGGGAGTGTTAATATGACATGACATCAGTGAATCCTTGGTGTTTGCCGCAGTGTTTGCTCCAGCTGGCGCTCAATTTACCTGGTGCTCCCACAAGGTACTAAGTGGTCCCACATTTTTTTTAATATGGCACACACCGAGTGTTAAGACCCATTCTATGCTCACCAGGCATCTCAGACTAATTATGGCAAATTTGGAGGCAGGAAAAATAAAACGTAAAAATACGTTTGGGGCAGTAGCAGTACTAACATAAATATATGTGTGGACCGTTTAAGGGTTAATATTGTTTATTACATGTATGTCATATTAGATGAATTGTGATAAATAAGCCGTAGAGCTGATATTAGTGTCATATTGAAGCATTTTGTCCTGCCTCCAAACAATGAACTCGCCTCCCTCTCTCCTCCTCTATGTCTTCCATACACCAACAAGAGTCGCCAATAAAGGTAAGTGTGATACAGTAGATCGTCATTTAGCACGAGATTATGTTGCACGTTATGGGTATTGCACGATTGAAGAATTGCAGTACATTATTATCTAACACGACGTAAAAATGATATTACACGGTTCGCGGGAGGGGAAAATTTTTTGAACGCACGGTAGCCCGCGGTGGGTTAAACCATTGAGTCAGTGGGGGTCCTACTGAGGGTGGCTATGAACCACATCAAGTGTTTAATGCTGACGAGAGAAGTGTTTTCTGGAAGAAAATGCCAACACGAACTTATATCAGCCAGCAAGAGAAAAGTGCACCAGGCTTCAAGACAGCAAAGGATCGCTTCACCTTTATCCTTTGCGGTAATGCATCAGGTGATTTCAAGTGTAAGCCCAATCCTCGTGCTTAGAGGAAAAGGGAATTTGTTTTTCCTTCCCGCAAAATGTAAGTTTATTCAGATACACGGGGCCAGGAGCTGAGTCTCGACCCCGGCAACCACAATTAGGTAAGTACAGTTACATTGATTATCCTACATAGCAGCATATGTGTAGAGAACCTAGGATAACCCAAAAAAAAACAATGGAAATAAGTCACTCTGACTTTTTTGGGGTTATCCTAGGTTCTCTACACATATGCTGCTATGTATGATAATCTTCGTAACTGTATCTGTGTATACCTGAATAAACTTACTTACAGTTTGCGGGAAGGAAAAACAAATAACCATTCCCACAAGCAGCCACCTTGTTGTTGTTCAGCGGACACCACCGGCATTCCCCAGCCACCCTGGACCCCACCTCCCAGCATTCGTACGTATTTCATAAGCATCAAAAAAAGGCCTCTGCTACAAGCCAGCTGTGTTAGTGAAGAATGAGAGAGAGTGAATTGTGTTTTGATCTTTAAATTACTATATCTTGTATCTGCCAAGCAATCATAACACCCAGTAGGCATACCAGTGTTACTCAAAGTGGCAAGAAAAGGTCTTAGAATTAACGAAGAAAACAAAGATATTAGACAAGACATAACCTGTGGCCGTAATGAAGTGTTACTTTGTACACATAAAAAGAGGTAAACATAAGTTTGTGTGACTGACTGACTTGACTGACTTGACTGACTTGACTGACTTGACTGACTTGACTGACTTGACTGACTGAATGACTGAATGACTTGACTGACTGAATGACTTGACTGACTGAATGGACTGCTGAATGACTTGACTGGCTAACCTGAAGCTTGACTGACTGAATGACTTGACTGACTGAATGACCTGAACGCTGACTGAATGACTTGACTGACTGAATGACTTACTGACTGAATGACAACTGCTGACTTACTGACTGAATGACTTGACTGACTGAATGACTTGACTGACTGAATGACTTGACTGACTGAATGACTTGACTGACTGAATGACTTGACTGACTTACTGAATGAATGACTTGACTGACTTACTGAATGACTTAAAGTTAGACACTCAGTACAACCATCGACTTCAGTTCCAGAACCTCTACTATCCACCTCAGCCCAGTAGGGCCACAGCATAACTCTCCACTCTCTTGACAATCATCCACAAACACAAGCACCCACAATTTAAGGTAAATACTATTATTTCTGTTACATTTGTAGTCTTAAGCAGTAAAAACAACATAATACATCACGATAATGAACTACAATTACATATTCACTTTTATTATTGTAAGATCTGTTGGTCTAAAAAAAACTTGTTTGGCTTTTTTGGGGACTCCCAGGAACGTAACCCTATTTTTCCCATAAGTTCTTTTAATTATATAACACAAAATTATCTAACACGAAATTTTCAGGAACATAACTACCGTGCTAAATGACGATCTACTGTATTAACCCTTTGACTGTTTCAGTCGTATATATACGTCTTACGAGCCAATGTTTCGGACGTATTAATATGCATAAATTCTAGCAGCCTCAAATCAAGTGGGAGAAAGCTGGTAGGCCACATGTGAGAGAATGGGTCTCAATGGTCATTGTGCGCAGTACAAAAAAAAATCGGGGAGCCAGTGGTGCATTGTGGGAAAGCCATTTCAGTAGTCCATGTTCAGCATGCCTAGTGGTAAGAAATATCTGACTTCCCTGTGAATCTGGGACTCTTCTCTTTCTCTGTGATAGCTCTAACACAGATGGAAGTGTCTCTGAAGATGAACGTCATGGTTTTGAGGAGTTTGTGACTGAAAGCAATGCCCAGGATACCAGAAGGAAGGAAGAAAGAAAGAAAGTAAGGAAGGAAGGAAAGAAGAGATGAAAGGAAGGAAGGAAGGAAGGAAAGAAGAGATGAAAGGAAGGAAATAAGAAAGGAAGAAAGAATGAAAGGAAGAAATGAGAGGAAGGAAGGAACAAAAGAAGTAAGGAAGAAAAAAAGGAAGGAAGCTAGGAAGGAGGTTGTGGAGAAGAAGACATGCAACCCCTTTTGTGTTGACAGGTTGACAGCATTGAGGGTGATGAGTAATGGTATAATATGTCATTTTGACAGCTGCCTTACCCTGACTCAGCAAATTTACTTACACACACACACACACACACACACACACACACACACACACACACACAGCATTCCGACATCTTAATAAAGAATCGTTCAGGACCCTGTACACTGTGTACGTTAGGCCCATATTGGAGTATGCAGCACCAGTTTGGAACCCACACCTAGCCAAGCATGTGAAGAAGCTCGAGAAAGTGCAAAGGTTTGCAACAAGACTAGTCCCGGAGCTAAGGGGTATGTCCTACGAGGGGAGGTTAAGGGAAATCGACCTGACGACACTGGAGGACAGGAGAGATAGGGGAGACATGATAACAACATATAAGATACTGAGAGGAATTGACAAAGTGGACAGAGACAGAATGTTCCAGAGATGGGACACAACAACAAGGGGACACAGATGGAAGTTGAAGACTCAGATGAATCACAGAGATGTTAGGAAGTATTTCTTCAGTCACAGAGTTGTCGGGAAGTGGAATAGTTTAGGAAGCGATGTAGTGGATGCAGGCTCTATACATAGCTTTAAGCAGAGGTATGATAAAGCTTATGGCGCAGGGAGAGTGACCCAGTAGCGGCCAGTGAAGAGGCGGGGCCAGGAGCTTTGACTCGACCCCTGCAACCACAACTAGGTGAGTACACACACACACACACACACACACACACACCTGACCCGAAGCTGCTGTATAGCCACATCAGGAGGAAAACAACAGTCAAGGACCAGGTAATCAGGCTGAGAAAGGAAGGTGGGGAGTTCACAATAAACGACCAAGAGGTATGTGAGGAGCTCAACATGAGATTTAAAGAAGTATTTACACAGGAGACAGGAAGGACTCCAGGAATTCAGAATAGGGAGGTATACCAACAAGTGCTGGATGAAATACACACAACCGAGGAGGAGGTGAAGAAGCTGCTATGTGAACTCGATACCTCAAAAGCGGTGGGACCGGACAACATTTCTCCGTGGGTCCTTAGAGAGGGAGCAGAGATGTTGTGTGTGCCACTAACACAAATCTTCAACACATCCATTGAAACTGGGCAACTACCTGAGGCGTGGAAGATGGCAAATGTAGTCCCAATTTTAAGAAAGGAGACAGACACGAGGCATTAAACTACAGACCTGTGTCACTGACGTGTATAGTATGCAAAGTCATGGAGAAGATCATCAGGAGGAGAATGGTGGAGCACCTAGAAAGACACAAGCTTATAAACGACAACCAGCATGGTTTCAGGGAAGGAAAATCCTGTGTCACAAACCTACTGCAGTTTTATGACAAGGTAACAGAAGTAAGACACGAGAGAGGGGTGGATAGACTGCATTTTTTGGACTGCAAGAAGGCGTTCGACACAGTTCCTCACAAGAGATTAATGCAAAAGCTAGAGGATCAGGCACACGTAACAGGAAAAGCACTGCAATGGATCAGAGAATATCTGACAGGGAGGCAACAACGAGTCATGGTACGTGACGAGATGTCAGAGTGGGCACCTGTGACGAGTGGAGTTCCACAAGGGTCAGTCCTAGGACCTGTACTGTTTTTGGTATATGTGAATGACATAACGGAAGGGATAGACTCAGAAGTGTCCCTGTTTGCAGATGATGTGAAGTTAATGAGAAGAATCAAATCAGTCGAGGATCAGGCAGGAATACAAAGAGACCTGGACAGGCTGCAAGCCTGGTCCAGTAACTGGCTCCTTGAATTTAACCCTGCCAAATGTAAAGTCATGAATATCGGGAAGGGCAAAGAAGACCGCAGACAGAGTATAGTCTAGGTGGCCAAAGACTGCAAACCTCACTCAAAAAAAAAGATCTTGGGGTGAGTATAATACCGAGCACATCTCCTGAGGCACACATCAATCAGATAACTGCTGCAGCATACGGGCGGCTGGCAAACCTAAGAATAGCGTTCCAATACCTCACCAAGGAATCATTCAAGACTCTGTATACCATATACGTCAGGCCCATACTGGAGTATGCAGCACCAGTTTGGAACCCACACCTGGTCAAGCACGTCAAGAAATTAGAGAAAGTGCAAAGGTTTGCAACAAGACTAGTCCCAGAGCTAAGGGATTGTCCTACGAAGAAAGGTTAAGGGAAATCGGCCTGACGACACTAGAGGACAGGAGGGTTAGGGAGACATGATAACGACATATAAAATACTGCGAGGAATAGATAAGGTGGACAGAGACAAGATGTTCCAGAGAGGGGACACAGAAACAAGGGGTCACAATTGGAAGTTGAAGACTCCTATGAGTCAAAGGGATGTTAGGAAGTATTTCTTCAGTCATAGAGTTGTCAGGAAGTGGAATAGCTTGGAAAGCGACATAGTGGAGGCAGGAACCATACATAGTTTTAAGACTAGGTTTGATAAAGCTCATGGAGCAGGGAGAGAGAGGACCTAGTACCAATCAGTGAAGAGGCGGGGCCAGGAGCTATGACTCGACCCCTGCAACCACAAATAGGTGAGTACAAATAGGTGAGCACGCACCCCACACACACACACACACACACACACACACACACACACACACACACAGAGCTTCAAGCGCTAAGGAAGTTGATGGAAAATGTCCAGTCATTATATATGTGTACATATATATTATAGAACAATAGTAATAAAAAAAATTTGCATTGTTGGTTTGTGTAAACAAATTTTGTAAACAATATACGTAATGATAATAATGTTTGTGCAGTTATTGTGTTGAATACAAGTGTATATACAGTGGACCCCCGGTGTTCGTCCTGCTCCAAACTCGCCCTTTTATGTAAGTGTATTTTTTTAAATGCTTTTGTAAGTGTATTTTTGGGGGGTCTAAAAGGACTAGTCTACTTTACATTATTCCTTATGGAAATAAATTCGTTTGGTAATGGCACTTGAACAGCATTCTGGAACGAAAAAAATCACGAAAACCGGGGGTCCACTGTATGTACAATGCACCTTACTTTGGTCTCACAGGCCACACAAGTTACTTGGGAAAAAAAAATATTGGAAAATACAAGAAACCTTCGAATGGGAGTAAATATAAGTTTACCGGTGAGCGGCATTTTTTTTTTTTTTTTTTTTTTTCGAATATTTCCCGACATAGAATGACAGTTTCAGAAAGGGGCCTCCGACAGTCAAAGGGTTAAATGTTCATTTATACATGTTATTAGTGCTTTATATTTATTTGTCATTCTTTTCTGTATGTAAATCTATATTTAATATCAGAATTATTTTTTTGTTAATACTCCTGGGTGTCTCAAACAAATTATAGTGGACCCCCGGATTACGATGGCGTCGGATTACGCTAAATTTGGCTAGCAATACATGTTTCCGTAAAAAATATTGGTTCAGTGTACGATGATCCGCTCGGAATAAGCCATTCGTCCTGGACGCGTACGCATGGCCAGGACGGCCCAACACTCCATCCAGAGTCAGTGTGCCATTGTTTACCAGCGAGTGACAGCCACCCATGCATTCATACCATACATTTTGTCATTATTCCATTGTTTTTAGTGCTTGCAACTGCTAAATAAGCCACCATGGGCCCAAAGAAAGCTCCTAGTGCCAGCCCTTTGAAGGGCTGAGAGGGGAGAATGTGTCTTCTTAAGTGATTCAGTGATTCTACGATATGTTATGATACTAAAACAGCAGGAGTTGATACAGGCTATAGTGCCAGCCAGCGATAAAGGTAGCACTAACAGTGTAGCAAGTAAGTTAAGCCATTAATCTATAGAAAAATTACGACACAAAACTTAACTCCTCCATTGTTGTTTGAGGTATAGGGCGACTGACAACACTGTCGTCAGCTGCTGCTGCTGCCCACCACCACTATATGTACAGCTTATGATCAGTCGCCCTTATACACCCAACAACAAACACAAAATTAGTCCTCACATTTGTAATGATATATTTTATTCATTCTAGAGTATATGTTATGTTTCTATGTTATTAATATTGTTTATTATGTCATATTAGATGAATTGTGACAGATAAATAAGCCGTAGAGTTGATATTAGTGTCATAATAAAGGACTATATTGTCCTGTCCCAAACACACCCTTGTAGCCAGCACATTTCCCAAACATACGCCAGAAACAACTCTCTGGAACACTTTTTTGAGCGACAGGGGTCCAGTGACTCAAGCTGGTCCTAGTGCCATTAAAAAACAAAGAAGGGAAGTAACCCCGGAAAAGAACTTGGTACCTGAAATCTTAATTGAAGGGGATTCCCCTTCCAAACACTAGCAACTCCTCCTTCCTCTCCCCTCCTTCCGTCTTCCACACATCAACAACTCTTCAATAAAGTTAAGTGTCAAGTTATTACTGTTTTATGTACTTTATACAGTGGACCCCCAGTGTTCGTCCTGTTCCAAACTCGCCCTTGTATGTAAGTGTATTTTTTTAAATGCTTTTGTAAGTGTATTTTTGGGGGTCTAAAAGGACTAGTCTACTTTACATTATTCATTATGGGAATAAATTCGTTTGGTAATGGCACTTGAACAGCATTCTGGAACGAAAAAATAACAAATACAGGGGGTCCACTGTATCTCATTCTTTTCTGTGTAATTTAATGTGGAAACAATATTTATTTTAATACTTTTGGGTGTCTGAAACGGATTAATTGAATTTCCATTATTTCTTATGGGGAAAATAGATTCGGATTAAGTTATTTTTGGTTTAAGTTAAGCCCTCTGGAACGGATTAATAGCGTAATCCGGGGGTCCACTGTAATTGAATTTACATTATTTCTTATGGGGAAAATGGTTTCAGTTTTTGCCGATTTCAGTTTTAGCCGATCTCTCTGGAACGGATTAAACACGAAAACAGAGGGTCCACTGTATTATAAATTGTAATTATCAGAACAAAAATTATATAAATTAAAATAAAAACGAGAAAAAAAGGTATATCAGCAACACTTCTGCAAGTGGTAGGACTTGATATTGCCATCAGGTGAGCATCCAGCGCCAAATTTGTGGGCTTATATCTCGGTAAGTACTGACCCTAAAAAAATTTTTATCCTATAATATGTAGAAAAATGTGCTTTACATTTAACCCTTTATTGGGTCAATACCTTCGATTCTTATCCTTTAACCCTTTGACTGTTTTGGTCGTATATATACGTCTTACGAGTCAGTGTTTCGAACGTACAGTGGTCCCCCGAGTTTCATACACCCCGGAAATCATACAATTATGTAAGTATAATATTATAAGTGCTTGTGGAAGTGTATTTTTGGGGGTCTGAAATAGACTAACCTACATGAAATTTTTCCTTAAGGGAGTAAATTCGTTCGGTAATGGCACTTGAGCAGGCTTCTGGAGTGAAGTTTTTACGAAACTCGGGGGACCACTATATACAGTGGTACCTTGGTTTACGATATTTTTTCGTTCCAGAATGCTGTTCAAGTGCCATTACCAAACGAATTTATCCCCATAAGGAATAATGTAAAATAGACTAGTCCTTTTAGACCCCCAAAAATACACTTACAAAAGCATTTAAAAAAATAAACTTACATAAAAGGGCGATTTTGGGGACCATCGTAAACCGAGGTACCACTGTACAGTGGACCCTCGGTTTTCGTTCACCTCCAAACTCGAACAATTATGTAAGTGTATTTTCGTAAGTGCTTTTATAAGTTCATTTTTGGGGGTCTGAAACAACTAATCTAATTTACATTTGTCCTTATGGGAACAAATTCATTCGGTAACAGCACTCAAACAGCATTCTGGAAAGAATTTTCAACAAAAACCAAGGGTCCACTGTAAACTAAAAATTTCTAGAGGCTTCAAATCAAGCAGGAGAAAGCTGGTAGGCCCACATATGATAGAATGGGTCTGTGTGGTCAGTGTGTGCTGTATAAAAAAAATCCTGCAGCATGCAGTGCATAATGAGGAAAAAAAACTGACCGTGTTTTTGGATTAAAACGCCGACTTTGAGGTGTATTTTCGTATAGTATTTATAGTTGTATTCTCTTTTTCGTGGTCTCAATTGATAGAATATTAAACATATTACAGAAATAGAATGATTTTTATTAGTTTCATGATGAAAATGACCTTGAAATTGAGCTCAAATTAGTGGGAATGTTCGATTTTTGCCAATGTTCAAGAGTACACAAATCACGCCATTCATCCAATACACGTCAACTGGTGAGTCTAATATTCTTACACAAGTGCACTGATATTATTTATACCATTTTTACAATAATGCAGTAGTCTGCATAACAGTAAATCTTCTATTTTTTGTGTGAATAAAAAATCAAAATAGGAAGCAAGAGTAATATAAGAGGGGCCTAAAGACGTGACTAATGAACAGAGAAAATCATATTTTAGTGCCAGGAATGTCTGCATTGTTCATTCTGGACCCTATTTTGAAATTGACATCTTTTTTATTTTTTTCTGACCACTTTATTGGGTATTTGAAATCGGTAAATTGGTGGTTTCTTGTACTCAATCGATAGAACAAATGGAGTTCTAAAGAAATAGCATGAGTTTGGTCGACTGTAACAATAATGGAATTGGCTGAAAATAGGGCTCAAAGTCGGCGAAATCGCCGATGCTTATATATCACCAACATCGCTAAATTTGCGAGAGCATAATTCCGTAAGTTTTCCATCAAATTTCGTACTTTTGGTGTCATTACCATTGGTAAAAGATTCTCTATCATTTCATAAGAAAAAATAATTTATTTATTTTTTCCAAAATTTTGCGACATAAAATGACAGTTTCAGAATGGGGCCTCCAACAGTCAAAGGGTTAAACAGTCCAAACGTATATATACGTTCTTACCGTTAGTGCCCCAAATGTATATGTACATTTTATTTTTCCTGCCTTTAACCCTTAAACGGTCCAAACGTATATACAGTGGTCCCTCGGTTTTCGTGCATCTCCAAACTCGAACATTTATTTAAGTGTATTTTCGTAAGTGCTGTTGCAAGTGTATTTTTGGGGGTCTGAAATAGACTAACCTACGTGACATTATTTCTTAAGGAAGTAAATTCGTTCGGTAATGGCACTTGAGCAGGCTTCTGGGATGAAGCTTTTTCGTTAGCCAGGGGTCCACTGTATACGTTAATACTGCTACTGCCCCAAACGTATATGTACGTTTTATTTTTCCTGCCTCCAAATTTGGCACGATTGGCCTGAGATGCCTGGTCAGCATAGAATGGGTCTTAACACTCGGTGTGCACCATATTAAAAAAATCTGGGACCGCTTATTACCTTGTGGGAGCACCAGTTAAATTGAGCGCCAGCTACAGCAAACAGTGCGGCAAACACCAAAGATTCACTGATGTCATGTCATATTAACACTCCCCTTTTAAGTGGAAAATGATGTCGGCAGGCTGGCTGCCTGCCTGGCCACCTGGCTGGCCAGCAGCTGGTTGGCCACCCAGATGGCCAGCTGGGTACCTGAATGGCTGTCTATCTCCGTCTGTTTGTCTGTATCCATCTGTCTCTTTGTCTCTATCTCAGAGGAACACATTTGTACATAAATACAATTATACATAGTGTACATTACCTAGGATAACTAAAAACATCTAGACAAAGTGATATAATGTGCTTGTGATCTGCATAATACCAGTTGGTTCATGAGCTACTCTCCGAGACAAGCAGACAGAAAGTAGACGACACAGGCAGACAAAGACATGCACACAGACAGAAACACAGATACAGACAGACAGACAGGTTTGCATAACAAATAAAGGGAAGCAGTGTAAGCTCATCAAATGGCATCAGTGTAATTACTGGACTGATAAAAAAAAGATAAGACTACGCTCACCCCTCATCAAATAAATAAATAAAATAAAATAAAATTTTTATTACTTTGCAAGTATACATATATATTGGTAGTTACAATCATAAAACTGAAATGCAAGGAGAGCCACTGGCATGCCATGGCATTAGGGGCAGCTTAATCTAAAGACTTATATACAGTGGTACCTCGAGTTACGATATTTTTTCGTTCGAGAATGCTGTTCAAGTGCCATTACCAAACGAATTTATCCCCATAAGGAATACAGTGGTACCTCGACTTACGATGGTCCCCAAACTCACCCTTTTATGTAAGTTTATTTTTTTAAATGCTTTTGTAAGTGTAATTTTGGGGGTCTAAAAGGACTAGTCTATTTTACAACATTTCTTAAGGAGATAAATTCGTTTGGTAATGGCACTTGAACAGCATTCTGGAATGAAAAAATATCGTAAGTCGAGGTACCACTGTAATGTAAAATAGACTAGTCCTTTTACACCCCCAAAAATATACTTACAAAAGCATTTAAAAAAATAAACTTACATAAAAGGGCGATTTTGGGGACCATCGTAACTCGAGGTACCACTGTACTATGTACATAATACTAGAGAAATTGATTGAGTTTATTCTAGTTATATAGTTTATTTCAAATTACAATGTGATGATATTATACTGTTGAAATGACATTATGATGATATTAAATTGTAACAAGTGTTTAGGCGGATAATATAAAATTGAGATTATCTTGAGGAAAATAACATTGAGCATTTTTTAAAGTAGTTTACAGTATGAGTACAGTGGTACCTCAGTTAACGATATTTTTTCATTCCAGAATGCTGTTCAAGTGCCATTACCAAACGAATTTATCCCCATTAGGAATAATGTAAAATAGACTAGTCCTTTTAGACCCCCAAAAATACACTTACAAAAGCATTTAAAAAAATAAACTTACATAAAAGGGGCGAGTTTGAGGACCATCGTTAACCGAGGTACCACTGTATTTAGTTTAGGGCGAGTAGGTGATTTTTGAGAAGATTCTTAAATTGATTTTCAGTCAAGGTTAACTTAATATTTACTGGTAATGAATTCCAGATTCTGGGGCCCTTTATGTGCATAGAATTTTTACATTGGTTGGTATGGACTCGGGGTATGTCAAAAAGTGATCTGTGTCTTGTGTTGTGGCCATGGGACCAATTAAAGTTGTTGAGAATTTTGAGCGGAGGGTTGATATTAGCATGTAGAGTTTTGTGTATGTAATAATAATAATAATACAGTGGACCCTCGGTTAACGAATACCCCGGAAATCGTACAATTATGTAAGTATAATATTTTAAGTGCATGTGGAAGTGTATTTTTGGGGGTCTGCAATAGACTAACCTATGTGACATTATTTCTTAAGGACGTAAATTTGTTCGGTAATGGCACTTGAGCAGGCTTCTGGGATGAAGTTTTTTCGTTAACCGAGGGTCCACTGTAATAATAATAATAATAATAATAATTTTTATTTCATCGCAATTTTACATAGAGATTTACATTTAAGTGCAAGGAGAGCCACTGACATGCCAGGGCATAACGGGCAGCTTAATCTAAAAACTTATAGACTATGTACATAATATTTGATAGATTGATGGGAATTTGATTTGCTTAAACATTGGGCAGATTACAATATGATGATATTTCATTTGGCAAATTATAATATGGTGACACTACATTGCAGCAAGTGTTTAGTAAAAACTGAAATTATTTTTGGGAAAATGTCATTGAGTATTTTTTTAAAGTAATTTACAGAATGCATATTTAGTTTATGGTGAGTAGATGGTAATATTACAATGCTATAATAGTACAAATTGAGATTATCTTATAGGAAAAAAATACTGAGCATTTTTGAAAGTAATATTATCGTACATAATAATAATAAAAATGGAATTATCTTATAGGAGAAATAACAATGAGTATTTTTTTGAGTATGAGTATTTAGGTAAGAGTGAGTAGGTGGTTTTTGAGTAGAGTCTTAAAATGATTCTCAGACAAGGTTATTTTTGTATTTTCTGGTAATGAGTTCCAGAATCTGGGGCCCTTTATGTGCATTGAATTTTTACATAGGTTGCTATGGACGTGGGGTACATCAAAATGTGATCTGTTTCTTGTGTTATGGTCATGGGTCCTATTAAGGTTTGTGAGGAGAATTTTGAGTGGAGGGTTTATATTAGAATGTAGAGTTCTAAGTATGTAGTAGGCACAATTATAAGTGTGAATGTTCTTTATGGTGAGTAGTTCTAGGCTTTTGAATACAGTGGTCCCTGGGTTTTCGCTGAAAATTCGTTCCAGAATGCTGCTCAAGTGCCATTACCGAACGAATTTACTTAAGAAATAATGTCACGTAGGTTAGTCTATTTCAGACCCCCAAAAATACACTTGCAACAGCACTTACGAAAATACACTTACATAAATGTTTGAGTTTGGAGATGCACGAAAACTGAGGGACCACTATTGGTGGAGTATGCTGTCTAGAGTGGGAATTTGTTATCATTCTGACTGCAGCCTTTAGCTGGGTTATGAGTGGTCTAAGGTGATTTAATGTTGTAGATCCCCATTCACCGATTCCATAAGTGAGATAAGGGTAGATGAGTGAGTGGTATAGTGCAAGGAGAGCTGGTTGAGGTACATAGTAGCGTATCTTAGATAATATGCCTACTGTCTGAGATTTTCTTGGAAATTTATTGTACAGTGGTCCCTCGGTTTTCGCCGAAAATTCGTTCCAGAACGCTGCTCAAGTGCCATTACCAAACGAATTTACTTCCTTAAGAAATAATGTCACGTAGGTGCAACAGCACTTACGAAAATACACTTACATAAATGTTCGAGTTTGGAGATGCACGAAAACCGAGGGATCACTGTATATGTGTTTGGAATTTAAGGCTGCTGTCAATGTGTATACCTAGGAATTTTCCCTCTGAGTCTTGTGATGGGTGAACCGTTTAGTGTTATGTTTAGTGGAACATTTTTACCTCTGTTTCCAAACTGTATAAAGTAGGTCTTGTTAGTATTTAGAGTCAGTTTATTGGTCGTCATCCATGTTGATATTTTCTGTAATTCTGCATTAACAGTATTGGCACATAAATAGGTATGAAGGCACATGAATAGGTATGAATGTTTTCTATGGTGAGTAGTTTTAGTTTTGAATATTGGTGGAGTATGCTGTCTAGAGCGGGAATTTGTTATCATCCTGACTGCGGCCTTTTGCTGGGTTATGAGTGGTCTAAGGTGATTTAATGTTGTTGAGCCCCATGCACAGATTCCATAGGTGAGATAAAGGTAGATAAGTGAATGATATAGTGCAAGGAGAGCTGACTGTGGTACATAATAGCATATCTTTGATAATATGCCTACTGTCTGAGATTTTCTTGGAAATTTGTTGTGTGTGTGTTTGGAATTTAAGACTATTGTCAAGGTGGATTCCTAGGAATTTTCCCTCTGCGAGTCTTGTAATGGGTGAACCATTGAGCGTTATATTAAGTGGAACATTTGTGGCTTTGTTTCCAAACTGAATGAAGTAGGTCTTGTCAGTATTGAGAGTAAGCTTGTTTGTCTTCATCCATGTTGATATTTTTTGTAATTCGGCATTAACAGTGTTGGCCAGTATGACTGGATTTGGGTGAGAGAAGACATATGTTGTGTCATCTGCAAATAATATGGGTTTGAGTAGTTGTGATGCATTCGGTAGGTTATGTAAAAGAGGAATAGGAGTGGCCCCAGGACACTTCCTTGAGGGACTCCGACTGCAATTTGTTGTGTGGAAGAGTTCGCTTCATTTGTGTACACGTATTGGCTTCTGTTGCTAAGGTATGACTTTAGGTAGTTGAGTGGGTGCCCCCTTATACCATAGTGTGCTAATTTTGTGAGCAGTAAATCATGGTCGACTGTATCAAAAGCTTTGCGTAGGTCTATGAAGATTCCCAGCGGGACTTCTTTCTTCTCAAGTGCGGTGTATATTAACTCTAACGTGTGTAATAGCATCGTTTGTGCTCTTGTTGGTCCTGAATCCAAATTAACAGGGGTTGAGTACATTGTGTGAGACGAGGTAGGAATAGATCTGTCTATGAATTAATTTTTCATTAGTGGAGATCAGATGAGATAAGGCAGTGACACATATCTTACACAATGCTTCAAGAGAACTTTATTATTATTATTATTCACTATTATTATTATTTTTATACACTATCATGATTATTATTATTATTATTATTTGAGTACAATTTCAGTACCAAATATTAAAGTCAGAACAAATATTGGCTATGAAATCACAAGAACTACTATAAATTGTAATTATCAGAACATAAAAATTATATAAAATCTAAAAGAAAAAAAAGGTATATCGGCAACAATTCTGCAAGCAGCAGGACTCCTGTTGCTGTCAGGTGAGCATCCAGTGCCAACTTCTCTGCCTCATATCTCAGTAACTACTGACCCTAAATTTTTGTTTTTTATCCTATAACACTTAAAAAAAATTTGCTCTTTATTTCTATAAGATTTTTTTTTTTTTCAAAATATTCGGGGCACTGGGCGAGCTGAGTCTTAACATTCTGGGACCACTTAGTACCTTGTGGGAACACCAGTTAAATTGAGCGCCAGATAGAGCAAACAGTGAGGCAAACACCAGGAATTCACTGATGTCATGTCATATTAACACTCCCCTTTTAAGAGAAAAGTGATGTCGGCAGGCTGGCTGGCCAGCTGGCTGACAGGCTGGCTGGCTGGCTGGCTGGCTGGCAGCTGGCTGGCTGGCTGGCTGGCTGGCCGGCAGCTGGCTGGCTGGCTGGCCGGCCGGCAGCTGGCTGGCTGATTGGCTGTCTCTATCTCCATCTGTCTGTCTGTAACTATCTCTCTCTCTCTCTCTCTCTGTCTTAATCTCACAGGAACACATATGTAAATACAATTATACATAGTGTAAATTACCTAGGATAACCCAAAAATTCCAGACAAAGTGCTATACTGTGCTTGTGATTGTGTGTAATACCAGTTGGTTCATGAGCAACTCTGAGACAAGCCAGACAAGCAGACAGAAAGAGAGAGACACAGGCAGACAGACATATATGTGTAAAACAAATAAAGCGAAACAGTGTAAACTCATCAAATGTCACCACTGTCATTAGTGGAGTGATAAGGTAAGATAAGATGACGCTCACCCCTCATCAGATGTCACCACAGTCATTAGTGGAGTGATAAGATAAGACGACACTCATCAAGTGTCACCACTGTCAGCAGTGAAGATAAGATAAGCAGTGACACTCTTACATCATGCTTCAAGGGAACTTATTATTATTATTATTATGCACTATCATTATTTATTATTATTATGCACTATCATTATTATTATTATGCACTATCAGTATTATTATGCATTATTATTATTATTATTATTATTATTATGCACTATCATTATTATTATTATGCACTATCATTATTATTATTATGCACTATCATTATTATTATGCACTATCATTATTATTATGCACTATCATTATTATAATTATGCACTATCATTATTATTATTATGCACTATCATTATTATTATTATGCACTATCATTATTATTATTATGCACTATCATTATTATTATTATGCACTATCATTATTTATTTATTTTTCAACAAGTCGGCCTTCTCCCACCTAGGCAGGGTGACCCAAAAAGAAAGAAAATCCCCAAAAAGAAAATACTTTCATCATCATTCAACACTTTCACCTCACTCATACATAATCACTGTCTTTGCAGAGGCACTCAGATATGACAGCTGAGAATTAGGTAGTAGGTTGGTAGACAGCAACCACCCAGGGAAGTACTACCGTCCTGCCAAGTGAGTGTGAAACGAAAGCCTGTACAGTAGACCCTCGGTTAACGAATACCCCGGAAATCGTGCAATTATGTAAGTATAATTTTGTAAGTTCTTGTGGAAGTGTATTTTTGGGGGTCTGAAATAGACTAACCTACGTGAAATTTTTCCTTAAGGGAGTAAATTCGTTCGGTAATGGCACTTGAGCAGACTTCAGGAGTGAAGTTTTTACGAAACTCGGGGGTCCACTGTATTTGTTTTACATGATGGTAGGATTGCTGTTGCCTTTTTTCTGTCTCATGAACATGCAAGATTTCAGGTACGTCTTGCTACTTCTACTTACACTTAGGTCACACTACACATGTACACGTTTATGTATACACACTCATTTGAGTTTTCTTTGATTTTATCTAAATAGTTCTTGTTCTTATTGCTTTTCCTTTCATATCCATGGGGAAGTGGAATAAAAATCTTTCCTACATAAGCTATGCGTGTTGTAAAAGTCAACTAAAATGCCGGGAACAATGGGCTAATAACCCTTTTTCCTGTATACATTCATTAAAAAGAAAAAGAAGAAAACCGTCAAAGTGGGATGTTTGAATATGCGTGGATGTTGTGCGAATGATAAGAGATGATTGTAGATGTTATGAATGAAAAGAAGCTGGATGTCCTGGCTTTAAGTGAGACAAAGCTGAATGGGGTAGGAGAGTTTCAGTGGGAAGAAATAAATGGGATTAGGTCAGGGGTTTCAAATAGAGTTAGAGCTAAAGAAGGAGTGGCAATAATGTAGCTCTAGTGAAATAAATGATGGGGAAACAGGTGTAGATGAGGACACACACAAAACAGTGTTACAAACTAGCAATAACATGGTAGATAGTAAACAAGGGGATGCCCAGGGAAATACTGAAGATAAATTA